>PVHY01015682.1:0-35502 GCA_004024945.1 Uropsilus gracilis | reverse complement strand
CTTTCGTCATGAAAGGATGCTGAACTTTATCGAATGCTTTTTCCGCATCTATTGATATGATCATATGATTTTTGTTCTTCTCTTTGTTGATGTGGTGGATTATGTTGATTGATTTTCGAATGTTGAACCATGCCTGTGCCCCTGGGATGAATCCCACTTGGTCATGATGGATGATCCTTTTTATGCAATGTTCGATTCGGTTTGCCAGGATTTTGTTTAGAATTTTTGCATCTTAGGGAGATTAGGGAGATTGGTCTGCCATTTTCTTTCTTTGCACTATCTTTATTTGGTTTTGGGATTAGTGTAATGTTTGCTTCATAGAAGGTATTTGGTAGCTTTCCTCCTTTCTCAATTTTTTTAAAGAGTTTTAATAGTACCGGTGTTAGTTCCTCTTTGAATGTTTGGTAGAACTCATTTTTAAAACCATCAGGACCTGGGCTCTTGTTTTTAGGGAGAGTTTTGATGACTGCCTCAATTTCACTGTTTGTGATTGACCTGTTTAAGTTTTCTATTTCTTCTTTATTCAATTGGTCCATTTTTTAACATGCTTTGGACCAGCTTTCCCAGCACCATTTATTGAAGAGGCTGTCCTTATTCCAATGTAAGTTTTTCACTCCTTAGTCAAAGATTAACTGACTACATATGTGTGGTTTTATTTCAGGGAATTCAATTCTGTTCCATTGATCTGATTGTCTGTTTTTGTACCAAAACCAAGCTGTTTTAATTACTATGTATTTGCAGTATAGTTTGAAGTATGGAATTGTAATACCTCCATTCTCCTTTTATTTTTGGTCAGGAGGTTTTTTGATATTCAAGGTATTTTGTTATTGCATATGAATTTCTGTAATTTTTGTTTTAACTCTATAAAGAATGTCATTAGGATATTTATAAGGCATTAATTGAACCTGTAAATTGCTTTTGGTAAGATGGCCATTTTGATGATGTTAATTCTTCCAATCAATGAACAGGGAATGTTTCCATTTTCTATGTCTTCTTCTATATCTTATAGCAGTGTTTTGAAGTTTTCTTTGTATAGTTCTTTCAAGTGTTTTGTTAGGTTTATTCTTAAGTATTTAATTATTTTTGCTGCGATGGTAAAAGTGATGAATTTTTTTATTTCTTCTTCTATTTGACTTTTGCATATAGGAAAGCTACTGACTTCTTTGTGTTGATTTTGTATCCGGATACCTTAGTGAACTGGTTTATTATTATTTAAAGTAGTTTTTCTGTGAAATTTTTGGAGTCCTCTATATAGAGAATCATATCATCTGCATATAATGATAGCTCAGTTCTTCTTTTCCTATTTGCGTCCCTTTTATGTCTTTCACTAGCCTTATTGCCCTAGCAACAACTTCCAGGACAATTTTAAAAAGAAGTGGAGAGAGTGGGCATCCTTGCCTTGTCCCAGATCTTATTTGGAATGATTTTAATTTTTCCCTAATTAGGATGATCATTGCCATAGGTTTGTCATAGATGGCTTTTATTATGTGAGGTATGTTCCTTTAATCCCCAATTTTTCAGGGACTTTTATCAAAAATGGATGTGGACTTTGTCCATTATTTTCTATGCATTCATTGATATGATCATTTGGTTTTTGTTTTTCTTTTTGTTGGTGTGGTTTGTTATGTTAATTGATTTCTGGATGTAGAACCATCCTTTTGCCCCTGGGATAAATCCCACTTGGTCATGGTGAATAATGCTTTTTTATATATCGTTGGATTTATTTGCCAGAATATTTTTTTAAAAATTTTTGTCTTGGTCCATTTTTTGCAGGTTTTAGTCCAATTTTCCCAGCACCATTTATTGAAGAGACTATTTTTGTTCCAATGTAAATTTTTCCCTCCTTTGTCAAATATTAGTTGACTATACATGTGTGGTTTTATTTCCGGGCACTCAATTCTGTTCCATTGGTCTGCTGGACTGTTGTTGTACCAGTACTATGCTGTTTTAATTATTATGACTTTGTAGTATAACTTCAAGTTTGGAGTAGTTAGGCCTCCATTCTCTCTCTTTTTGGCTAGGAGACTTTTTGAATTTCGGGGTCTTTTGTTATTCCATATGAACTTCTGTAATTGTATTTCTATTTCTTTAAAGAATGTTGTTGGAATTTTTATAGGGATTGCATTGAATCTGTAGATTGCTTTAGGAAGGATAGTCATTTTGATGATGCTAATTCTTCCAATCCATGAGCAGGGGATGTCTTTCTATTTCCTTATGTCTTCCTCTATATCTTTTAGCAGTGTTTTAAAGTTTTCTTTGCATAGTTCATTCATGTGTTTTATTAGGTTATTCCCAGGTATTTAATTGTTTTGGGTGCAATGGTGAATGGGATGACTTTTTAAACTTCTTCTTCTTCATCTTGGCTTTTTGCGTATACAAAGG
Source organism: Uropsilus gracilis (assembly GCA_004024945.1). Classification (NCBI taxonomy): domain Eukaryota; kingdom Metazoa; phylum Chordata; class Mammalia; order Eulipotyphla; family Talpidae; genus Uropsilus; species Uropsilus gracilis. Next base: position 33,120 of record PVHY01015682.1, on the reverse strand, counting down.
CTACTGACTTCTGTGTGCTGATTTTATAACCGGCTACCTTACTGAACTGTTTTATCATTTCAAGAAGTTTTTCCATGGTTTTTTTGGGGGGTTCTCTACATAAAGAATCATATCATCTGCATATAAAGATAGCTTCAGTTTCTCTTTTCCTATTTGTATCCCTTTTATGTCTTTCTCTTACCTTATTGCCCTGGCTAGAACTTCCAGTATAATATTAAAAAATAGTGGAGAGAGTGGACATCCTTGCCTGGTTCCAGACCTTAATTGGAATGGTTTAGTGTTTCCCTTTTTAAGATGATGTTTGCTGTAGGTTTGTCATAGATGGCTTTTATTATGTTGAGGTGTGTTCCTTTGATTCCCAATTTTTCAAGGTTTTTTTATCATAAATGGGTGTTGAATTTTGTCGAATGCTTCCTCTGCATCTATTGATATGATCATGTGGTCTTTGTTATTCTTCTTGTTGATGTGGTGGAATATGTTAATTGTTTTCTGGATGTTGAACCATCCTTGTGCCCCTGGAATGACATCCTCACATCATGCACAAAAACCAATTCAAAATGGATAAAAGACTTAAATGTCATACCCAAAACCATAACATACATAGAAGAAAACTTGGGCAAAACCCTCCATGAATTACAATTCAGAAAAAACATGAAGGAAAACATAAACAGATGGGACTACATCAAACTAAAAAGCTTTTGTATGGCAAAAGAGACAACAGAAAAAACTAAAAGAAGCCCATCAGAATGGTAAAAAAAATTTGCCCTCTACAAGAGTGATAAGGGTTTAATAACAAAAAACCACAAGGAACTTACACAATTAAACAAAAACAAAACAAGAAACCCAATCAAAAAATGGGGAGAAGAACTAAAAAACCCTTCTCCAAAGAGGAAATACAAATGGCCAACAGGCACATGAAAAATTGTTCAATGTCAGTAGCAATAAGGGAAATGCAAATCAAAACCACAATGAGACACCACCTTACACCAGTGAGAATGGCCCACATTAAAAAATCAGGCAACAACAAGTGCTGGCATGGATGTGGAGAGAAAGGAACACTCTTACACTGCTGGTGGGAATGTAAACTGGTCCAGTCACTATGGAAAGCAGTGTGGAGGACCCTCAAACTAATGAAAATGGAGCTACCCTTTGGCCCAGCAATCGCTCTTTTGGGAATCTACCCAAAGGAGACCTCAGTATGGGTACAAAGGGACACCTGCACCCGCATGTTTATTGCAGCACTATTTATAATTGCAAGGTCATGGAAACAACCCAAATGTCCCAAAACAGATGACTGGATGAACAAGATGTGGTATATATACACAATGAAATATTACTCATCAATTAAAAATGACAAATTAAATGAATTTATGATAACATGGACACACCTAGAAGAAATCATATTAGCAGAAACAAGTCAAAAAGATAAAGACAGACACCAAATGGTTTCTCTATTATATGGGACTTGAAAGATGAACAAAAAGTTATGAAGAAAAGTAAAAAACAAACAAACAAACAAAAAAAGATAACAACCAAATTGAAGTACACAACTCCAGGTGTTTGGGGGGGATGGGACAGAGGGGGAATGATCAGGGAGGGTAGGGGGCTGAATCCTGTGAATTACAAAGATGTGAAATTTATATTTAAATAAATTATTTGATGTTTTAAATAAGTAAATAAAATTTTTTCTGCGTTTATTAGGGAAATTGGTCATTAGTTTTCTTTCTTGGTGCTGTCTTTATTTGGTTTTGGTATGAGTATGATGTTTACTTCATAGAATGTGTTTGGCAGTTTTCCTTTCTCAATTCTTTGGAAAAGTTTTAGTAGTGCAGATGCTATTTCATCTTTGAATGCCTGGTAATATTCATTTATAAATTCATCTGGTCCTGAGCTCTTGTTTTTAGACAGAGTTTTGATGACTGCTTCTATTTTGTTGCTTGTAATTGGTTTAAGTTCACTATATCTTCTTTGTTCAGTTTTGGATAGTTATGTCTTTCTAAGAATCTGTCCATCTCATCCAGGTTGTATTTTTTTCCATACAGTTGTTCATAGTAATCTCTTACTATGCTTTGGATTTCTTTTGTGCCTGTTTTAAGTTTTCCTCTCTCATTTGTGATCATGTTTATTGTAATTTTCTCTCTTCTTTTTTTTGTGAGCTTTCCAAGGTGTTTTATCAATTTTATTTATTTTTTCAAAGACCAGCTTTTGGTTTTGTTGATCTTCTGTATAGTCTTTTTGGTTTCTAGGTTATTTATTATTTCTTTTATTTTTTTTCTTGTCTTCTGCTGGGTTTTGGGTTTTTTTGCTGATCTTTTTCTAAATTTTGATTTGGGAGATAAGGTTATTTGTTTGGTTATTTTCTTGTTTTTTTTTTGTTTGTTTGTTTGTTTGTTTGTTTGTTTTTTTAATGGGCCTGTATTGCTCTGAACCTTCCTTTTGCTGCATCCTGGACATTTTGAAATGCTGTGTCCTATTTGTCATTTGTTTCGAAGTAGGTTTTAATTTCTGCTTTAATTTGTTCAGTTACCCATTCTTCATTTAGTAGCATTTTGTTCAGTCTCCAGGTGTTGGATGCTCTTCTTGCTTTATTTTCATTGTGGATTTCTAGTTTGATACCTTTGTGATCTGAGACAAAAGTTGGTATTATTTTAATCTTTTTGTATTTATGCAAGTTTGCCTTGTGGCCTAGTATGTGGTCAATTTTAGAGAATTATCCATGTGCATTTGAGAAGAAGGTATATTCTTTTCCTTGTGGGTGTAGTGTCCTGTAGTTATCTATTAGGTTGATTTTGTCTTGGTCTTCTTTTAAGGCTTTTGTGCCTTTATGTAGCATTTGCTTTTGATGTGTCCTTTGTTGAGAGTGGGCTGTTAAAGTCTCTTACTACATATGTATTTTCATCAATATTTGTTTTCATTTCTCTTAGTAGCTGTCTTATAAATCTTGGTGCAACCTCATTTGGTGAGTGTATTTTGCTAATCGTTATGTCTTTTTGATGGGTTGAACCTTGAAACATTAGATAGTGACCTCCTTTATCCTTTGTCTTTTTTTAAAATCTGCTTTGTCTGCTTTAAGAATGGCTACCCTTGCCTTTTTTGGGGGGTCTATTTGCTTGTACAATTGTTTTCCATCCTTTTCTCTTCAATAGATGCTTATCTTTGGGGATCAGATGTGTTTCTTGGGGGCAGCAGAATGTTGGGTTCTGTCTTTTAATCCAGTCTGCAACTCTGTGTCTTTTGAATGATGAGGTGAGCCCATTGACATTTAGAGTAATTATTGATGTTTGAGTTTCTAACATTGGGTTCCTGGTGGTCATTTGGGGTTCTGTTTTAGTTTCTCCTACTTTTTTTATTATTTGTTCTTTTTACTCTTCTGTGGGTTTTGGTTTTAGGACTTCTTGGAGTAGGGGTTTCATGGTAGCAATTTTCTGGAGGCTTTATTTTTCTGAAAAGGTTCTCATTTTTCCTTCCTAAAGAAAGGACAGCTTTCCTGGGTGGAATATTCTTGACTGGCACTTTTTGTTTTGGAGTGTTTTGAAGATGTGACCCCATTCTGTCATTGTTTGGAGTGTCTCTTCTGAGAAAGCTGAGATCAGTCTAATGGGTTTTCCTTTGTAGGTTATGTGTTTTCTTTCTCTTGTTATTCTCATACTTTTTTCTTTACATTTGGCTCTTGAAAGTTTTACTATCATGTGTGTTACTGTGTTTTTTCTTTCATTAAAATAGTCTGATGTCCTTTGTGCTTACTGTATGTCTATTTACATTTCTTTCTTCAGATTTAGGAAATTCTCCTCCATTATTTCATTGAAAAGCCTTTCAGATCCTATGTTTTTCTCTTCTCCTGGAGAAGAGAAATTCTTAGATTTGTTTTCTTTAGAATATTTGACAGATCTCAGGTTTTTCCTACTGTCTTCTTACTTTTTTTTTCCTCTTTTTCTTTCTTCATCCTCTCTACTTCTGTGTTCTCTAGTGTGCTGATTTGTTCTTCTATTTCTTCTAATCTGCTTTCCTGGTTTTTCCATGCATATTTAAGCTCTTCTGTTGCTCCTCTAAGACACTGTACCTTGTTCAGCTTCTTATTTAGGGTTTCAATCTCATTCTTCTGTTCATGAATAGTATTGCTCATTTTGCTGCATTTTTTTTATATTTTCTTACTTCTTCTCTTAGCTCACTAAAGTTTCTGATTTCTTGCTTTCCCTTTCCCCCCCATCTTCCCTTGCCTCTTTTAACAAGTAGATTCTGAATGCTTTGTCTGACATATATAGCATTTCTTCGATGTCTTCCATGTTGGTTTCTGCAGATAGTTTATCCTTTGGTGGTACATTATTCTTCTTAGGCCTTGCTTGAGTATTTGTATTCTCCCTCCTTACTGTGTTTTCCCTTTGGACTTGCTCTATGTTTTGATTAGCTGCTGTTCTAGAATTAGATATGGTGAAGATGACTAAGTTGTGGTTATTTTTGCTTTGTGCTTTTGCTGCTGTGGTGGATATATCTTGTTTCCGTTGGCTAATTTGTGGGACAAGTTCCTTTTCAGTCAGTGGATATGGTGAGTATATGTGGTTTCTATTGTATTGTCTCTATTTTTTTCCTTGTTTCTCCTCTTTTAGATTGATGGGTTTTACATGTTTCTCTGTGCCCTAGAGCAGGTGCTTATTTAGTGGTGTGTCTGGGGTTTGTCATATAACCTTCTTGCTTGGGGTGTCTTGACAGACTTGGGTAGTGAGTGTCCTTGATTCCCTAGTCTGCACTGGTGCTGTGTAGTGGCGCCTGCACTTGTGGGCTGCTGTGCTGTGAGCTCTCGGCAACCTCTCAGGCTGGAGTTCCCCTATTAAAACTCAGTCTTGGATAAACTCAGTTCAAGCCTCAGCCATCCTGGCTGAAGACCCTTGAAGTACAAAAAGCTGGACACTCCCTATCCCACAGGTGTGTTACCTTGGCAGCAGGGGTTAAGCCCTGTGTAAAGTTGGGACCCCCAACTGGGCCCTTCTGGGTTGCTGTGCTGTGAACTCTGGGCAGCCTCTCATGCTAGAATTCCTGGCCGTTCACAGTACAGTATTTTTAATGAAGCCATAAGCATTCTTTTAGGCATAAATGTTATTGCACACTTAATAGTGAAATGTGAGCGTAACATGTATATATACCAGGAAAAAAAATTTTCACATGCCTTGATTTATGGGGACGGTGGGACCATACTCAGAATGCCTTCCAGGGATACCAAAATAAACAAACTTATTTGTTAAATTATCAAATAATTATCAGTTAAACAATTGAATACAAAGTGAAGTTGATGACAGTTTAATTCTGTTTCTTGTGGCAAATAGGCTTTTCTAAACCGAATAACCAAGTTTTTGTTTTAACGTAAAAATCCACAGTGATTTAGCAACAACACAAAAGAATACAGGGCCACAATTTTTTGATCAGTTAATTTCTGGAATCAACACTCTGTATTTATAAAATTCTAGAAAATTTTAAGGCATAATCCATTCAAATACACCTATAAGAATAATATTGAATTAGATAATATTTTGGTGAAAGTCTTTTCTTTCTTTGGGAGTGCCTCAGGATAAACATCAGGATTCAAAGTATAATTTTAAGTAAAATATTAATGTCTTGATTTACAATTGAGTCAAAAAATACTATTAAAATTCAAAGTATGGACATTCTGAATGTCCCTTCGGACAGCCCAGGGTCTTCAGTGAGCACCCTCAGTTTGCCCCAGCCATGGCCTAGGCTGCTGGTGTGGGTCAGGGTGTGGGATGAGTGCTATATCACAAAGGGTCCCAATCCTGGGGAGGCAGGTACCTTGGGTTTGGGGATCCAGCCTTTGCTGGGACACAGTCTTGGGGGACTCCCCTTTCAGTTTACTTCCACCTCAATTAGACTTGCACTAAGAAGGAGAAAACCATCAATTTAGCTGCAGACATCCAGAAGAGGAAAGAGGCAAATAATGGTGCTGGATACACTCAACACCTGGTTAGTAATGGAAGGCTGCATAGCTGGAACCGCAAGAAACAAGGCTGAACTATTATGGGAACCTGTCAAAGAGTTCCATCTACAACATCTCCAGGGCCATTACCGAGTCCCTGGTCCAGAGATGTGTACAATATGAGTGAAGTTCCCTCTCTCTCAAACAACAAGGGAAGAAAACCACATAGTTATAGCTGTAACCCCATGCCTGAACTGTAAACCAGGAGAAAGGAGAGGAACTGAACCAATCACCTGCTGGAGTCTGTCCCCACTGGGGAACTTATCCACTGCTAGTTACTGGAAGTTGGGTTTCCAATCCAGGATACGAGAACTATACAGAATCAAAGGACAGACTCTGGAGACAGCCAACATGACCATCACTGCCACCATAAGAAGCACTGAAACAAAGGAGCCTGGAGAACCAAGCCACACATTCACCCTATGAGAGGTTACTGACATGCAAGGCTTAATAGAAAACCCTGGAGTGCCCAGCAACCTGGTTGCTGTGTTCCAGGAGTGCAGGTTCTCACCCAGGAAAATAAAACACTACTCCAGGAAAAAGAGACCAGTAAGCCAAGCATCAACCAATGACTTACAGTGAGAGAAGTTGGAGTAACCTGAGGGCAAAAGGAGGGAGAGGCAGGAGGAGAGTGATATAGGTAGGCCATAAAGGAAACAATAACTATACAAATTTGACCAATGTTGTATGAAAATAAAAAATAAGAAGAAGAAAGATGGGAAAAGTAAAATAAATAAAATAAAATTCATGATTTAAATTTTCAGTTATGGAGTAAAAGATTGAGGAAATACAAATATCAACATATTGTTTATCACAATGCATTGGTTTTTAAAACAAATCAATTTTTATTGATATTTTAAGGTGTAAGACCAAATGTCTCACATCTTTGAAAAATTAATTAGGTAATTTAATTTTTTATTGTGATAGCCTACAGTGGTAAATATGTTTAACATCTTTCAGAATGTCTAAAGGGTCATATCCTTCAGAATATACAACTTAAAGACACGAACCCTGCCATTTTCAAGAGACAATAATATCAAAAACTACAGGATTCAGAAATAGTAACTGGAAGAGATAGAAAAATGCTTTCTTATATTTTGAAATTCTGACTTTTATTGAACATAATGCAGTAAGTTCAATGTATGAAATGGGTATGTATTGGGTTTTTAGCATTCATCTTATTAAATATTATCCTTAATTCATGGGAGGTGTTTGGTGCCAGAAACTGACTTTTGTCCCATCACCAAGAAGCAAGGCTCTCCTCCCCCAGTACCCCCATACCCCCTACATTTACCCCTCATGAGGCAGAGGCACCCCCTGTATGAGAGTCCAGGAAGGCTGGTTTCTCCCTGCTTTTAAAGGGATACTGTCTCTTCTCCGTCCTGGAAGGGCAATTTCAGAAATATAATAGACCTTTGCCTTTACTGTGCAAGTCAGACCTCTCAATGATCAAGATGCCCCTCTCTCCATTCTTAAGACCAAGAGAAGGCTCTACATTTTGAACTTCACCTTTGTTCTTTGACTTCTTTCTGGATAGCAGTGCCATCCTAATAAGACAAGAACCCTGTTGCCTCAGTGTTGGAGGTCCCTGGTCCTGAGTCAGGTCCCTGGTCTGGAGTGGAGACCAGAAGGGAGTGAGCTGGGCATACTGGGTTAGTCTTTTATGGTCAGGAGACATAAGGTTCCCAGACAGTGACAGGGCTCCTGGTGAGAGGTATAAAGAGCCAGGTATGAGAAAGGGAAACAGGAGAGATTGACACAGCCATAGATTGTGGGCTACTGGAAGCATGATCGCTAACAACTCCATGGTAAATTACTAAGTCTTTTAAAGGCTCCAGCCAAGGGGGGGGGGGAGTGGCCAAGAGAATGTTTTATGACCAATTAACAAAGGAAGACAAATGGTAGAGTACTATAAAATTGGGTAAAACATTAGTTCCCATGAGATAGTTGTGGGCAGGGGATTCACCCATATATTTGTTGTTATCTCCCAAGGAATGTTCCTTAAGGTAAACATTGGAGGAATGGTGACACTGATGCCCACTGGAAGTCAATCATGCCATTCTATCTTCAATGTTCTGAAGACAGATAAGGGTGGAATGGAGTGTTCTTTATCCCCTGCATGAGCCCTGCACAGTCTCAACTCTCAGCCTCTGGTACTATGGCCTCAGCCCTTGTCTGGAGTTCATTCTGAAAGATCTTCTGTTGACCCTACTCTTGCCTTGGAAGAACAACCTCCAGTTTTTCCCTCTCTCTGAGACCCAGTTTAAAGATCAGCACCCAGAGATGGGAGAATGAATATCTTCATCCAAATTCTCCAATACCATATTAATCTTGGTATTTATCTACAAGAGGTTTTTATCTACAAGTGAGAGCTCCAAAGGTCTGCCTTCATTCCCACTACAAAAAGCCCAGAAGAAAATGTTCAGTTTTCCAAGAATCTAGTCCAGGCTCTAACCTGACTTATCTATGGGGGAAAGGAAGTTTTATTCTCCTCTCCTTTGGGGAGATAGACAAATTATCACACAAATGGCCACAGGTGTAATTCTTCTGAACATACAGACTCTCAGAAGGGGTGTGTTTCACAGGAATGCTGATGGAAACATAAAGTTTTACTTTCCCACAACATCCTTCAATATTTACTAATTCTACTTAATGTGTCTAATTATAGTTGAAGTGTGATAGCTTTTTATTTAAAATACTTTATAAACAAACAAGTTCAGACAGTTAAATGTAGAATTTTAACTTTTGCACAGAAAAAGTGGCCACTTCACATCCTTTTTAATACTTTGTCAACATGCTGTTAAGTCACAAGGATGTCAAATCCTATACTAAGGAACTTTTAAAATAACCACTCCCTTTTTCTTTGCTATTCATGGCCAATCTATACATTTTAAAAGAAAGAATAAAAATAACCATATGTGGTGTACCAATTAAGTGGGATGTTTCCTGCATTTTCTCTATTAGAAAAGATGGATTTTAGAGCCATGCATAAGCATTTAAATAGATACTCTTATAAACAGAACCAAGGGTGCTTCTGGGTTCAGGAGTCTCAATTGTTTCTTTATTTGCCCACAGTAATATGGAATGATTGGTCATGATAGGTTACAAAGATCAATAACCACCAAGATACAGACTTGGTTTTCATAGGTTCTATCTAATGTGTCTCTAATTCATGTTGAATTTTTAATACAGACAAGTATACTTGATTTGGTTATGTGATGTCCTGTTGGAGATAATACCTAGGGAGCAGCTAACATAGCATCTGATGTGTCATTCACACATAATAAATCATAGCATTTGTTGTGAGTATTGTTTGCTCCTGTCTTCTTCAGGTCTGAAATAAATAGGGCCCTGTGCAGAAAGGGGAAGCTTTCTTTATGGACAAACATAGCCAAGGGCTTAATGACACGTCATCTAGTTAGGTGAGTCATTAACACCTCCTGATACCAAGGCTTACCTACTTCAGTGTTAAACGTGTTCAAGAAAATCAGGGCAGTTTTCTAACATAGCAAGATAAGACAGGGAGAAAGAAAGTATTTTGGAAATATCACTTGCTAAAATTATCCTTAGTTGCTGAGTGAGGTGTAGAAAATAACCTGGGTGTTAGTTACTATATCTCTAAAAGCAAGTTCTCTGAGGAGTCATGCAGTGAATACAGATGTTTTATGCTTGTTCTGACCTCATAATTGCCCACAAAAAATGCATATTCACCTTTAAACATCTGCCTTTGGCTTCATTACACCATAGACTGTTCTCCTGCTCTCATTTAGCTAATTTAGAAATGGATGTTTAAAAACCAAAAAGCAATGTGCTCTCTGTTAATTAAATTGCTAGCATGGTAGATGTGAGAAATTTGCTTTGACAAGATGACTGTCAATCCCCAAAAACCACAACTCTCCGATATGGTATTAGATATAAAAATATTAGGAATACAGTTTGAATTTAGCAGTAAGCTGATATCACAAGATAGTCAATTAACAAAACAAAACAAAGCAAAAAAAAAAAAAAAACAGCAAAGGAAAGACAGACACCCAGACACCTTCAAAAAGAAATTGTAGGTGATTGCTTTCCTGGGGGCAGAAACCACCAGAAACAAGTAGGCAGAATTTAACTTCAATGTTTAACAAATTGCTAAGGACTAAATGTGACCTAAGGAGAAAATATAAATCCCTGCAGGAAAGAAAAATTAATAAATCATGACAAAATTTAGCAGTAGTATGTACCACCTGGTGGGTTCTTCTCCCCAGAGCCCAGAGAAACTCATCAAAAGATTGGCTAGCTGAGAAAGTCTACCTCAGGAAGAAGACCTGCAGAAGAACAATTATTGGATTTTAGGGGGTAGATGCAAGAGCCCAACCAGAAAATAATCCCCCATCTTTCCAGGGGAATTAAGCTCTTCAACATTTCAGAGACCAACAAGCTTTGCAGCCTTTCAGGCTCTAGTAAAAGCAATGGGGAAATGGAAAACAGCAGTAACAACACTTGTAGTGGGAGGGGCATGTTGGGAAAGCAGGTGGGGAAGAGAAGATCACTAGATGGGGGGTTGGAGGGTGCAGAGTAAGTACACTTCAGTCCCCCAAAGACCTAGGGGTACAACTATTGCTTGCTGAAAGCAGAAGCTTAGTCATGATGCTAGAGAATATGCCCAATAGCCAAGCCAACAAGCTGCAACAGCAAGGCACCTTATTGCTGGGAAAAACAGTGCAGAGAAAGACCCCTTCTGAGGCATAGTAAAAAAAAGGGGGAGAACTAAAGATGGAAGTAAAGTCAATACTGAGAAAATTCTTATGACAATAAAGTCACTCTAGATGCAGGTTAATGCTAGAGGAATTTGAAATACATTTTGTACTCAGAACAACAAATCTCAACAGCCTTAACTCCTGATAAAACTGACACAGTACTCCACTACAGAAATCTAACAGAAGGAGAGCTTGCTTATTTTCAGGCATGAAAATATTTTACCTGAATATCTATTGAGTAAAGCAAGATGCTAACATTTCATCAAATCTATATAAAGCATACCAAAAAAAGCAAGAAAATAAAGCACCATCAAAAGACAAAATAATCAACAGAACCAGACCCACAGATATGGTAATTGTCAAAAAGGGCATTTTAAAATCTGTGCTTAATACATAAAAGGAATAAAATAATACATGGGAAGAGATGAATAACAAAAATTTCATCAAGACACTACATGGAAAAATCAAATTAAAACACTAGAAATAAAAATGGGAACTTGCTAAGAAAGCTTTCTATGGTGTAAGGAAAATGAGTTAAAATTGGGCTGTTTTCACCTTCTACATAAAAAAGAGCCAATACCCCAGAGATGTTAGCAAACAACAGATGGGCCTTGCATTTGCAACAGTGTATTCATTGTATGAGTGTGGGCACTTAACTGTACAAAGGGGGCTAGGAGGATATTAGAGTCTCTTTCTCTCTGCCTACTTGTCTGTGTATATGGTCCTGTCTCAGAATAAAGCACGTTGAATATAAGAAAGGCTCCAAAAATTTGCATGAATCAACAATGAACTTGCCTGACCTGGAATGGTTGCAGAAAACGGGATCATTAGTAAACTCATCAAAACCAAAATAAGAGTCACGAATTTATAGACAGATTAATAAACCCTTATGCCCAATTAAAAATACAAAGAGAAAACTAAGAGTGAATGCACATTCATGCATACACAGAGGAGAGCAACAAAGAAACAATGCAATACACCCATGGGGATGAAGGAAATCAGCCAGTACATGGGGCTGGTGAGGATGCAAAGTTAATGGGGTTTCTGGTAAGAATGTTAACTTGTGCAGCTACCAGTCAATCTGGTAACCAGATTAACAATTTATCACATTAACCACTCTTTCAGAAATGAGCCTGTCATCTCCTTCCTATCTACTTACCTAAATGTAATGAGCACATATGTGTTTTAAACCTGTACTTGAGTGATTTATAGTGACTGTATTTTTAGTTGTTACAAATAAAACTATCTAGTGATTAAAAGAAACCAACCACCAGAATATAGGTGAATAGTAAATGTATCTGTGAAGTAAAAGAAATCAAACTTGAAAAACGGCATGCTATATGATTCCATCTATATGATATTCTAGAAATGACAAAAATGTAAAGCTACAATTACATCAGAGGTTTTCAGTAGCAAAGCGTGGGCAAAAAGAGGCATGTGGGAATTTGGAGAGTGATGGCTCTTTTCTATATATTGATTGTAGTAATGACCGTGAAGCCAGACACTAATATGGGTGGTATTAAAATTTAGGCACTGATTCCACTAGCTGTATCTGCAAAACACAGAGGTAAAGGATGGCCTAAACAGGATAAGGGTACTTTTACTTTGTTGTAAATCCCAGGTGGGGAAGAGAAAATGTATCACCAAAAGGGTGTGTAGAAGGAAGTTTGACCGAATGCTGGAGAGAGAGGAAGCAAAGAGAAAACTCTTAGGAAAGACTACAGAATGACTGCTTCAGGTTTGGAGGGGCAAAGGGCACCATCATGGACATGTGTCTTTGGGAACTTTGGAACTGAAAATGGTCACTGGGGTAAAATAACTGGTCACTTTATTAGTTTTCTTTGTAATATTAGTTTACTATTAGTTTTCTTTGACTTAGTTTTCTTTGTAAGTAAAACCCTGTTGTTAAATTACATTTGACTGGCAACTGATACCTGCATGATATGAATCTGGTGAGAAACTTTGGTGGCAAAAGTTGCCTTTTAATGGGGCCGCTTTTTTTTCTTGCGACTTGTTGGTTGGAGGCTTCTGCTCCTTTTGACCCGATTTCAACTGGACTATACAGCTTTGACAAAACCCCCAACACTGTACTCATGAAAATGGTAGGTTTTATGTGTGCGTATTATGTCTAAATAAAAAATGGAAAGGATAGAAATATTCCACTGGTATTTAAAAGCCAACAAATTAAGCTGAAATTGACCATCAATAACAGAACCACCAAAATTAAAACTTCTATTTGTTTAGTAAGAGACACATTATAGAAAATTATTCCAAATGGTTTTAGAAATGATAAACTTGCATTTTTCTTGATAGTATAGATGCTACTGGTGGGAAATTATGATCCATTGGAAGCAAATAAGGTGATCGTTGATTATGTTTTTATGAGTTCATAATTAATCAACATTTGTATCTGACCATTTAATCATTTTTGCAAGAGATTGTGGAAAGATGAGTGAAGACAAAGTTGAATACGAGTGTTACATAGTCTAGTTTCTCTGGAGTATATCAGTTTTCATATCCATGTTATAATAGAATCACTAGAGTGATATAGCTTGATTAAAACAATTTACTTCTTTTTTAATTTTGCATATATATGTATATTTATATTACATTATCCCATTATTGTGTACCCTGGGACTTTGCCACTTCACTAACATTTGCTAACCATCCTGATCTTTTATGCTTTTCACCTCCCCCATATTCTTCCCCCTCCTCTAACTCTCGCTCCATGGTTCAGTCCCATTGGTTGTTTTCATTCTTTCTTATTCGTTTGTTTGTTTTTCCCTATATCCATCATATAAGTGATACCATCCTCTACTTCTCTTTCTTTTTGACTTATTTCTGCTAATATGAGTCTTTCTAGTTCCATCCAGGTTGCTGCAAATGACATGTATTTGTCCTCCTTGATGAATGCGTAGTATTCCATTGTGTATATGTACTTTTTTTAGCCAACCATCTGTTTTGGGGCATTTGGTTTGTTTCCAAATCTTGGCAATTGTACAATTTACTTCTTTAAGCTACACCAAATTTACCAGTTAGTTAAATTCCAAATTCTTCTTGTACTGTAAGGAATTTTTTCCAACTTCCTGGCTTATTGGCTCCTCTCCTTGGTGGGACCATGCTGAGGAAATATTAATCATTCCTGTAGATCTTCATGGGAGCTTAAAATCATCTCTTCATGAAGAGGTCCCAAGAGGTGAGGATAGAGCCCCTTCAGTGAACTCTATGACCTTAGAGTTCATGTTTCTCAATGCGCTAATTCTTCCTGTGCAGACAGGCAGCCATGTGTCTGCCACTCCAATTCACACCAAATGTCATGCTTGAAAAATTATGAACACCTCTGACTTCATCACACCCCCTTCACCTAATCCTATACCTAAATGCATGAAATCTCTGAGCCTGGTTGACAAATATATTGTCATCAAAAATAAGCACATAAGTACTACAACTTAATTTCCTGTTTTATAGTTGGTTCAAAAATATTATCAAATTCACAAATTAATTTTATCCTCAGGTATGCTTGAACTCACAAATGTAATAAATAATTGATGTGAGGAGTGAAAAGGGAAACTTTGGCAAGATAGGCATCTAGCCACAATAATCAATTAGAGAAAGGAGCTTTCAGCTTTATTGAAATTTCCTGAGGCTCCCCACACTATCTGGTGCCATAATCTATAATTGCGTGGAGCCCAAGCCAACCAGATCCACTCAAAGCTTGGCTTGGAAATCCAGCATGAGTGAGCTAAAAATCTTCTGTATTTCAGTTTCTGTGTTGTAGCCTAGGGAAAATGACAGCACCTGGCTCGTAACTAGATGTAATATGAGGTAAAAGCTTAAGCACCTGGCATGAAGTAAGCTTTCAATAATAATGTTTATCATTTCATCAGTGATATTAACTGGCTTCCAGCAACATAATTTTAACAGAGAAGCCAACAGAATGAACCTTTGAGTTGATGCTTTGCTTACCTGCTAGGTAAAATCTGAGAAGTTTTAGTATTAGAAAACTATGGCCATGACTATTACAATTTTAGAAACATTTTAATGCTGTAAATAAACTATATTCATTATATGTTAATTACATTTACCAAAAGTAATACCATCTAGAGAAGATTAAGCATCTCTTTTGAAAATGACTTTCATTTAGTCGAACATATCACATAAACCCAATTATTTTTAACATCCCTCTTCTTTCAAGATGACAGGACAAACACTGTGAGATTTCTGGGGTCCTCTGAGAAATCTCAGCATCAATTAAAAATCATGAAGATTTCTAGGATTTTATTTAGGATGCAAAATATCAAAAAGGTCAAGAAGTCTGACCACCTAAGATGCAAGTCCCTGTGAAGCAGCACTTGGCTATCTACTTCACCACAATAGCAATGAAAGAATTCATAAGTAAATAAAAACACAAAAAGCAAAAAGAACAATAGCTAAAAGTGGGAGAAATGTAAGAAATATTTTTTCTAATTTCTTATCAAGAGGAGACCAAGAAGCAGAGAGTTTTGTAGTGTCAGCAGCAAAAGTTCTGGTTTTCCGTTTGTGTGCTCAGTACTAAAGTCCTTTATAAACAAACAAAAAATAGATAATTCAATGTTAGCCAGTACTGATATCAGAAGATAAAATTCTTCCTCTAGCATTCTTTATTTTCAAATCATCTATAACCTTTTAATACATTCAGTTTCTCTTATTACCTTGTTTTATGCTACAATAAAATTATCCTTCTTTAGATAACAAAACATTCTACATACAATGCACACTTGGCATTAAAAGTCATCTACTCCACCCTTATTATTTGCAGTAGTTTTATTTTCATATAGTGATTATACTGTTGAATCACCAGAAATTCTTTCTTTTTTATAAAGAAAAAGTATAGACAACTGCCCACGTCTGCTATTTGCCAGTCATACAGGCCCAGCACACAGCATGTTAGATCAGCTCACAGTTTTTTACAGTCTGTTTCCTTGTTGTGTAACCTTTCAATGCAGCAAAATGAGCATGCATATCAACAGACCTGAATATAGTTAACCTTTCTCTACCATATAAAATTAAGCCCCAAGTTAGTCAAGTTCAATGAGTAATTATTCATAATTACTTCAGTAGGTTATCTTACGTAGATGTTATTAATAAATACCTATTGTTTAACAGCATCACTCTAAAGATTTTAACGTATCGAAAAGATTTGGGAAATGTTTTTGTGCGGGGGTAACATTTAACAAAACTAGCTAGCATCCTAGTTATTTCCTGCTTACTATTTTTGTAGTATTTGTACATGATACAGTTATCATAAAAGCGAAAATTCTAAAAGAATGTAAATACCTGTAGTTTTTGTTTTATGGTCCTGATTGATATACAGTGATTGTTTCTCTGAATTTTTACTTGAATATTTGTTCTTGGATGACATTTATAGTTTATGAAATTTACTTTATTTTAGTAATAAATCCAAATTGAATAAAAATATATGCTCATATTATATTTAATGTTGGTAGCTCAGAAAGCATTCCTACCTTTATTAAACCAATAATAGGAAGTCTTATTTATCAAAAATTCACTCAAATCATGAACTTGAAAAACACTTGGGTTAATTTATACAGATCTGAGAGTTTTAAGGAATATTTTATTTAATTTATATAAACATGTATTTTATATCTAAGCTAATTTGAACAGTGTTCTTTTACAGGAATTTATGGATTTGAAAATAATCCAGACATGGAAAAATAACATACACATAATATACATAAATCTCTATCACCACGCACTCATTAGACAAATACGGACCTTACAGTTTTCATTTCAGAATGTTAACTATGAATCAAACAAATACAGTAGTGCAAGGCTTACTGATTTCCATAAAGTAGTCAACTCTTTCTGCCACTTATACTTTGATTTGAATTGGATGTCTAGCAGATGAAAAAAAATTAAAGCTACCTGCACAATATGAGGACTGAGATATCAACTTATGGAGGAGATATTTTTAAAGATTTGTGTTTGCCCTGATGTTCATTTCTTTTGGGGGGCTTTGGGGGCTGAGTCCCTGAGAGCCTCCAGCTGGAGGAGGATCAACACCAGAGTGGAAAGGAAAGCTCTGGTCAGGGGCTGACAGAAGTTAGAGGAAACCGGGTCTTGAGGGTTACGTGGAAAGGAACTGAAACGAAGACCTTGAGAAGAACTGGTGCAGGGGGTGTGGAGGTGGGGGGATGGGATGGGTCTTGAAGAGATGGTACAGGCATGCTTTGTCTCCTAGAGCAACTAGCAAGTCCTGACTTGCCCTTCATAAAAGCAACCCAACAAGAAAGGAAGTAAACGGAATCAGCAACCATTGTGCTGGGCAGCAAAGTCAGTAGGAACTGGGAACTGGAGACTGAATTTTGGGTCTGGTGTCAGAAGGGCTCTTTCGTGCAGAACTTGGTTCACTGAGAGGCTTCCATGCTTTCAAATAGCAAAACTTTGTAGACAATGTCACCTTTTTTATACCTTTTTAACAAAAAAGGCTGTAACTGAAACCAGGCACTAAACACGCATGTCACCTTTTAACCTCTGGTTGCAGGGCTAATCAGAAGCCTTAAAAGATAAGAGAGCAGATCTGCATTCCATGAGAACCAAGAAGATGACTGCTCCCACAGAGCCTGTGTCTCTAACCAGGTATGCCCAGAATCTGAGGACTCACAGCCTAGCTAGTGCCCTGGACACACACCATTGTCTGGATGACTTTTTACCTGGAGGCAACAATATAGAAACAGGGTTCATGGATGTGACAACACACTGAGAGAGGCAGAGAGCTATGGAAGAGGCTGCCAGTGGCAGGACTGCTCAACAATAGTGAGATCCTAGCCTTGTCTTATTGATGGAATAATTGTAAGCAGCATCAATCATGAGGGGTAAAAGTGAAGACACATCATTGGATTTTTTGGTTTGGGGGGGGGGGCATGTGTCTGTTCACTGGGTATCTGTCTCAATTATCAGAGGTTTATCAGCAAAGCATTTCACTTGTCAAGCTCCTCATCAAAGCTGGAAGGGATGTATATGCTGACTTGCTACACTACATGTAGGCATTCCTGTAGCATATCCAAAGTGCTGAGGGGTCAAGGGTGAGTTTCACTCTTGTGATGATAGCTTAGCAGGATCGTAACCCAAGAGGACTGACTGGGCAGCCTGGGACGGGGCCCAGGGCCAAAGTCAGTGGCAAGGATGAGAGATCCTGAATGAAGTTTGATCAACAGATATTGTCACCTGTCCAATCACTGCAGTCTGCCTGCCTGCCTGCCTGTCTGTCTGTCTGTCCCCTTTATTATCTATCCTTGACCTTCCTTTGTTTTTTCCATGTGTCTATTAGATTTAAATGTAATGGTGTTGAGATTTACCACATCCTCATGATCACTATCAATATACCCCAACATGTTTTCCATGCATTTGTTTCACCTTAACAATAGTTGTTAAATTCCAAATAAAATCTTGAACTGAAAGCTAGTACAATGAAGAGATGATCACTCTCAAAATAGCAAAAGGAAAATACCACAGCCTATGGAGGGTGTGAGTGCAGCCACCCGGGCCCATCACCTTTGTGCCTGGAGCCTGATGAGATACCTCATGAACAGGACAGTCTGTGAAGGGAGCTCCTATTTCCTAATTAAAGAAACAAACACCAGGTTTGGTAGGATAAATGTCAGTGATGCCAAAATAGTATTGATAAGTTACAGCTCTGTTTCACATGGGTTGCCATTATGAAAATATTGATTACCCTACCAGCAATAAGTATAGTTTTATATTTCAGTTGAACTAAACTATTCCAAATAATCAATAGAAAGTTAGTAGCTTCAATGAGAAATGTAATTATCAAAATTTATATTTATTTTATGTTCATTTCTGATTTTAATTACCTTACCTCAGTGACAATAAAATTTCCCTGTAAGTATTTGTAATACTTTTGGCTAAACTATCTTATTCCCTGCTGCACCAAATAAGAAAGGGTTTTTCACTTGGTAAAACCAAAACACTAGACAGATAGTGTTACCCAAATAGATCCCCACTTCTCTTCAAATAGTCATTCATCTTCTCATTAAGATGAAACCTCGTATCACATGGAAATAAAAAGCAGTTAAAGGTATTTTTGCCTTATCTTTTTTAGTAAATGTGACTTCTTTTTTCACAAAAAAGTACATTCAGCAATCAAATAGTCAGTACTAAAAACCATCCTTCATTTTAAATATTATGAAAATATTGCTTGTATAAGAAGGCAGTAATCTTAGATGTACTAGTTCAAAATATAAGTGCTTTTCTATATCCATAGTCTCTAAGCTAACCTGTGTCATGAATGATGCAATAAGAGGTAACTAAGAAATAAAATGAGTGTGATAGAGAAACATTTGGTGACATCTTTGTGTTACCTTTTCATCATCTAACTTCAAAATTATTTATCTCATATTTGAATGTAGTATGAGCATTTAATCCAACCAAGTGATATCATCTCTAAAATCTCCCTTTGATTTTATTTAATTGATTTTAATTTTACTAATTATGCATTCATAGCAGGATATCTAATCTCTTAAAGAACTTCTTGGCTCAAGTTCTAAGAGATTTCTCCAATCAGGAGGGACACTTAAAGCATCATGGTTGACTTTAAAGCAAGTTATTCAACACAGATATTGCTGTTGACTAGATTTCTCAGATTTTAACCTAGAATTTTAAGGAGAGGCTGACTTGTGGCCTTTATAAAACTGTAGTACTGTCAGAAAAATGATTTATCTTTAAATGATTATTTTGAGGCCATCTTTGCAAAGAGTTCTCGCAAGAAAAGTAAAGTAAAAAATAAGGCCATTATCATTTTCTACACAGAAACGATGCCTGTGAGAACCCAACACTTGATTTCAGATATGAGAAGTTTGGTAAATTTACAACTATTGCAATATTTCTCTTATGAATCTTACAATAAGTGGTTTTATATTTGCAGACTGCACAAAAAACTGTCCTTTGTAAAGATGAACTATTGCCATTTAAGACAACATGGATGAGCTGGAGGGGATGCTGCTGAACAACATAAGTCAGAAAGAGAAGCAAATATACCAGAAGGTTCACTTATCTGTAGAAAGTAGAGAAACAAATTAAACAGTCAGAACCAAACCAATAACAAAGTCTGAAAATTTGACTACGGAGTTGAGGCTATCAAGTAAGGTAGTAGGGGAGAGAGCAATGTGGGAGGAACCCAGCAGACAGCGTGGGTGCCATGCTGGTGTGCGCTGTGGTGATATAAATAAGAAAAGCTATGATCCTGAACATCTAAATCAGATTCAGTGTTGTAAATCACGGTTATATCAGTGAAATGAAACTCTTCTTCTTCTTTTAGAAGAATTTTATTGAAGTAACTGTGACGCAAACACTTATGTTTAATGGGAATTTATAATGATATATTTTATATGCAATCGTTTTACTTAATAAGAAATACACCTATATATATGTACATACATATAGAGAGAGATATGTATCTTACCATAATCATATGTTTCTTACTTAACAAAAAAATTTCAGAAATCATATCTCTTTCTAAAATACTATTTCTCCAAGAATAGTCCAAGATTCTTCAATCTCTGCAGTTTAGTGTTCTGAATCTTTGACCACATCATTTAATCACTTCAAACCTGGTAATACTTGTAGTGTCTGCTTCGAAGGGACTTCACCATGATGAAAGAGTAAGAAAAACCTAAGAACTCAGCATTCTAAATCTGGCACGTATACAGATTGCATATGACCACTCTTCACAAATTGCAGTAGGCTATCATTCAGTGAACACAGTTCCTGCAACTTCATATTTATGTCTACATAAATACGAAGGAAGGAACCCATTTTTTATTTGCATTATAATCTTCATATGGAACCTCTCAGTCCAGATCCTTGAAGCATGGTAGGGGAACAAAGGAAGAATGCCTCTCAGTTCACCCTGCTGAAATACTCAACTGTTTCTGCAAATAATATATCAACAGTGTTTGAGATATGAATATCAGCAGTGAGAAGTCATTTCTTGGTGATGTTCTCATTTCGTTTCTTGACCTCAAAATATCAAGAAGTCTTTCTGAAGTTTTCATATTATACAATGATGTCAATTTTTGCATTCAGCTAAAATAAAGCCACATTTTTGTCTTTCTAGAACTTTATGTAAGGGAATTCCCAGAGGCTACTCTCTGGAGCTTTTTTGCATACTAATTATTCAAAGGTTTAAATCACAGCAGCAGCACCATCTATTGGGGAGGTTTTCCTGAAACAAATGCTTCTGTGCTTCTGCAAGCAAATACAAAAAAATTTATAATTAATTTATAGATTTATTTGAATTCTTCATTAAGATAAAAAGAAAAGTTTATGTTAGTAAATAGTTTGTTCAAATGTAAATGCTAAGTTAAGGAATGGGTGAGAACCTTAAGAATGCCTGGGATTCACTGCCTGGTGCTATACATTTTGCAACATTTGAAGAAAGGAAAAATTAAGTATCAAAAGTAATAGGTCTTAAGGGAAAATAAGTCTTCCCTAATTATCACAGGCTGGTGCATGCATGTGTTTTGCCTGCTAATGATTGGGGAGATGTGGCAATTTCCTTTAAAAATCCAGCCCTTGTCTTTCTTTTGTGCCAGGGTAATTCAAATGCAACGGATGGAGAGCAGATTAGGACACGATCCACTGATCATAACTTTCTGTTGTATTTACAGCACCAGATGGCTTAATTATTCTCGACAGTTCTCCATCTCTGTCTGTCAGGGAGACCAGATGTAATTTCTACCTTCTGGTGAAATAGATTCCTAAGATTGAATACAAGAAATGAAACATGAAACACACACCAAATTATTGAGACAAAAACTCACTGGAAGTAGATCTATGTACCAAAACCCAGGTACCTGGAATCACTTCTCTCTTCCATGAAAGCTGGTTTGCAGAGAAGGCTCAGAGGAAGCCCAGTGAAAGGCATCCAATAGTGGTGAGTTCTTGCTATAAATAATTATTTCTATCAACATTCACACACATATGCAAAAACACATGTATAATTATATAAATATAACCTATAGAATCTATACTTTATATCAGTGCCATCCTGTCATGCATTAAACTTTTGCTTCTAAATTCAGCTCTTTATTCATGAAGCTCATAGCCTGTAAAAACACACCAAAGTGCTGAGTAGAGTCCCCCAATCAGATGAGTCCCCTTATTTTTATGTTGCCTTATCAGTCTTCGAAGAGAATGACTAATTCTAATATGTATTCTGTCTTCCCAGTTACTTCACCATTTAAGCTAAGCAGAAAGAAATTTGCCAAAAAGGTTACTAAAATTTAACCTTTATGTATAATAATAATGGAAGTATCTTGTATTTGTCCTCATCCCACTTTAATATCTTCAAGGTTGATTTATAATCTCCAGTCTGCCATTCCTCTTTCAAGTATCCAGCCACATTCAAGTGGGAGGAAAGATATTGGGAGATTTGGCAGATGGAGGACGCATGGAAGTCCAGTATCCTATGTCAGTATCTAAAGAGCATTCTTTTATTAGGTGAAAAATACAAATCACATTGTTCCTTTTAATAAATATTCATTTAAATTCTAACTTTCCACCCATACTGATCCCAGGTGCACCCCCCTCACCACAAGCTTAATTGGATAAACTTCAGGCTAGTATGAACACTATATTGAACAAGAACGGTAAACTCTGTTAACACTAAGTGTGTCTTCATTTTTCTATCATTTTTGGAAAGCACACTGTCTGGCCCCTGGGCGGCCATCTGTAAATGCTGTGGAATGAAAAGAAACTATCTGTAGTCTTTTCCCAAAAGAATAGATCATTCTTCTACGTAACATAATTGCTCTTTCCACTGACAGTTTACAATTCTAGAAAAAAACTATGCTGTGACATCTTGATATGGTACTTGGGAATAAGAAAAAAGACAGGATCACATTTTCATGTCCTGAGTTTGTTTTTCAGTCATCGACTTCCCACAGGAAGTAGGCTATTTATGATCCAATAGTTAAATGACTGTAAAATAAGTTAGCAATTCAAAGATAAATAATAATTCTAAAGCTAATTTTAAAGGTGACAGGAATCTAAGCATCCTGTGAAAATATTGCAAATGAAGAATGTTAGTGATAAGTTTGCCAGTTTTTCATAGTTAAAGTGGTAGTATTTTCGATTTGATTCTTAAGTCCATGACGATCAAACATCCAGGATTAGAATAAATGATCAAGGAAACAAAGTCAAAGAAACATTAAAACGCTCTATAGATGACTAGACTTTGAAAGCATAAGAGATTGGTAAAGTATTCTAAAATACATCCTCTTTTGAAATTATACTTGAGCGAAACAGTCAATAGTCCACATTCAGTGCATTACCGACACAATCTACTCTGTGCTTTTTGCCACCTTAAACGAATGCAAAGGAGATGCTGCCATTTATGAAGAATGTGAGGAAACCATCATAAAAGCTAAGAACTGGCAGGGACTCGCTAATCAGTAGCCTCCATTCTGTTAGGCCAGCTCCCGTGCAAGCAGCCTCTAACCCTGGGGACACTTGCCACAGGCATTAAGAAGAAGGAACGAAGATTTCTTTTCCAAATTAAGTTGTCAAGGAGCTCATTTGCACTGTGCACTGAGTGTACGTGGGCGAACTGATGAAGATGATGATTTATGATGCTCTAGACACTTAAGTGATTCTGGCGATGGAAATCCATAGCAAAATCCACTTAGGAAGATAAAACAGAACTCCTATTATCCGTGGGAGGTAAACCCACATGGCTTTTGCCCTTACACATTTCAAGTTATCCTACTGGGTTTGGGAATGAAAAGAAAGCTCATTTACTTCAAATTCATGTTTGAGTATAAGGTTATTATACAGACTCTCACAAATGCCATTTTTTAAAAGTCTATATTCATTGGATCTATTTTAAAGGAATTTTGAGAAGACTTCTTATTTTCTTTTTTGGGAGGAATAATGAGGACTGGATCTGACTAATCATATCATGAGCAACTACATAACATAAAAAACTTTAAAAAAATCTCAACGTTAGTAGAGTGTAGCCGGGAAAGGCATTATATAGGAATTTTAGGGAAATCTATCTGCAAAACCAATGTTTGAAAGGCTGGCAAATACATCAACAGTCTTGACTACTGTGATTGAGACCAGGATATCTTCACCATGGATTATTGAGAAACAAATTAAAGCATTTTTTAAAAATGGTGAAAATGCCAACACCAAAACAGGAACTGTATTTTAACTTCAGTATAATTGTATAGTCGATGTGCTTGGTCCTTAAATGCTAAGAAAATGAAAAAGTCTCGTGCTCTTAAACTTTTAGATCCTGTAATATCCCATTTCAGTAGCAAAGTTCCAGCTTTGGAAATAGAATACTAATGACAAATTCCTACATAAACAAGGCAAAAGGGCAAAACTCATTGAACCCCTGAGGCTAACCTTGCTCATATTCTTCATGCATGTTTTTATAAGCATGTATAGCTTGACCTTTGGCATGATTTGGTGTAAGTTGCTTCCTGGCCCAGCCTTGTTTACAGGATCGTAAATAGAATGTTAAGAGTTTCGTTCATGTATATATATGTGTGAGGCTATTACACGCTTCCTATACTGCAGAAATAAAGTGAACGTTAACTATTTATTCACAGAAACATTCTCTTCCAGCAATATTTGCTTGCAAAAGTTTGCAAATGTAAAAGACATGTTGACAGAACATCATTTGCTTCTTCTACTCTAAATCAGACATGTGGGACAGCTCTGCTTTTGTTTGTTTAATGGGATTGATCAGATTTCCTTCCCACATGTTTCTAGCTTACCAGAAAATGTGGTCAATCCATGGGCTTTATTTTACATCACCATGAGAAAATCGGGTGCAGCTATCCATGTATCTACAAATGAATAGCAGATATGGGATAACTACTATGAATGAGATACCATAAGATCAATTTCCTTATTCAGGAAATATTGCAAATAAAAGCAAGTATTCAGGAAAGGGTTTGCTTTGCATATCTTTTCTAACTCTCCTGATATTTTATGTAAATAGGATTGGCTAAATAAAAAAATCTAAGCATATAGACCTATGAATGTCTACAAGATCCCATGAGTTTCCAGGCCAGTATTCCACTGGCTTCCATTGCCTTCGCTCTGTGCAGCGAGTGTAAGGACAACTTAACTTAAAAAAAATGTAAAGGATTTCATTAGACATGACCTATGAATTTGAAAATATTACGATGTAATAATAATAATAATAATAATAATAATAATAATAAGGCTCAAGAATTATACCCAGAAAAGATTTTCAAGGTCTGCAGTTAAATCATCAGGATTGTATTCCAATTTAGACTTTAAAATAAAGATCGCGTTGTTTCCACACTACGTGCAACACAACAGGATTAACATTCATTACTCAGAGCAACTGACTTTCCTAAAGTCCTAATATCAACATCCTCATTTTCTTCTTGTGTCAAAAATGTTACAGCTCTATAACTTTATATATTGGTATTGCATGTTAAAATAGACATGTGGGCTTGAGACACACAAGATAATTGAAAAACAACAGAGGATTGGGTGAGTTGGAAAATGCAAAGATTTGATTCACTCACACTATCATTGCTAATAAATTAAACTTCAGAAGTGCCAGTTTGAATAGGCTACTTGAGAGCATGGAGATTTCCCTTCCAACATGCTTGGCAGGTGTTCGTTTTAAATAATTTTCATAAACGGCAGGCTGCAAAGACTTGATTTTCCAGAAATGCCCTTACTCTCATAGATGGACTTGGCCTTGCCAGGGTCTCCAGCTCCGAGTCCTCACAGGGAGCCTGGCTGTGGACCAGGGTTGAGGGTAAGGATGGGGCTCAAAGTAAGGGCTGTCAAGCTATCACAGATGGTTTTCTTTACACCAGTGCAAAGAAAATGTTTTGGATTTTGATCTGACCAAATATTTCCGTAGACCATGCACAGGTGCTCCTCCTGGCTCAGAGATCTTCAACCAGGCAGAGCCCTGTGGTGGAAGTAGCAGCAGTAAGAACCTCAGAAGCACTGTCACTGCAGCCACATTTTTGCCTAAAGCAGTTTTTGGCATCCATCTTAAAAAAATAAATTAAACATAGGAGTGGAATAAACCCAAGGAAGTTCCTTTCCTGATACAAAACAAACTCCTGAAAAAAATGTACTTTTAGATTGGCAATTTAATAACTTATTTATTTGACAGTATAACCAAATGACAGCCTGTGTGTAATAAAGTTGTAAATACAAAGAATTGTGTTTTACATATTAGGAAGCCATAAAAATAGCAAATGCTCATACATCTTTCAGTCTCTGAAGTGCTGGCTTGAGATTTGTAGTTTGTTTGAAATTGAACAGAAGGACTTAGAAATGAGAACAGAGGACTAAGTCACTATGGGCAATAAAACACAGAGGAAATATGAGCCAGCACCCTGCTGCCTGGCCAGCATCAATAAACAATGGTTATGTGGAGATGTCTGTCTCCTCCTCAGAGCCAACTTACCGTGAACTCTTAAATGGATACTTCTGCATCTTATTGTTCCTTACAAAAAGGTGCAGTATTTTAACTCAAATTAAATTCTGTATCTCACTATACTCTTCACCATCGGCCAGGAAACTAAGAACCTTTATCAAACTACATTTTTTCATTGATATAGCCCTCACCGTATTTCCTTTTTTTTTTTTAAATGCCATGGAACCTAATGCTTCTCAGTCCTCAAGCATGGCTTAGAAACCACTGGTACAATCTTGAAATATCAGTTTCCTTTATATCAGTGTACTGATTGAAATACTGGATGGGAACTCCTATCTACACAGATGATGTTAAGTGATAAAAGCATACTGTCACTCCAGAGAGCTTTTTGAAAGCTGCATATAGCAGCTCCCCAGAAATCTTCCTGAAATGTACATGTATAGTACATCGAAATGCATGTAGGTGTCACCACCTACTTAGACCTGCCTGTTTCCGCAGGTGTCTGCTTCCCTCCCCAGAGCCCAGCATGGCCTCTTTCCCCACTAGCACTTGAGAACTGGGAGACAACATAGAGGGTAGGAGTATGCCAGACAACAAACCCATTTATTCTGAAGTTTAAATTATAACTTTGTAGTATCAGTATTTTGGTTACATTGTTACACAAAGGACAAATGAACATCTGGTTTGAGGTCTTTTTCTTTGATTGCTTTGGGATTAGTGCCCTTTCCTCAGCACACAGTCCCCCAACCATCCACCCTCGGCTGTAACTTGTGCAAGGTGCCAGAACGGGAAGAGTCTGCAGGACTGCTCCGGGGACCTCCAACTCTACCTTGAACTTCAGGAACTTCCAGATGGCTTCTGACAGAGCTGCAAGTGGTGTCCACGAAACTTCGCGTGGCAGATTGGAGATGGGTCCTGAGGGAGATGAGCTGGCCTGCTGTCTAGGAAGCACCCATCCCACGTGTTCATTCGAGGTTGATCTGATACCTGAAAATGCACTTGGTAGGAAGCCTTCAGCCCCCACATGTGACCAGGGAACTGGAGGCCACAGTTCCCCCTCATCTTATGTGATCCAGCCAGTCCAGAGCATCTGCTGCTAAGGGTATTCCAGAGTGCCAATCCAAACCAGAAAGTGCAAGTTGGCATTTCTACCGGAGCATTGGAGAGAATGTCTAGGAAAGAATTAGTGGAATTGTCGATTTCTCACTTGACTTTGATGTCCAGGTACCGTGTATCTGGTGTGATCTCATCCAAAACAAAACACACCATATTTTTTTTTCCTGTTGGGTTGGTTTGGTTTGGTCTCCTCAGGGAATTCAATGCAAAAATAAACAAACAGAAGTAGGGGTGAGGAGGGAGAGCACACTGGGGGTAGGGGTGGGAGGGGAAGTAAAGCTCTTTGAGGAAAAAAAAAATAAAATCACACACAAACAATACAAAACAAAATTCGCAGTGCCATCGTGCAAAATCTGCTTCTCTGGATAAAGCACTTCAGGACAGGTGTACAAACCCCTCCCCCAGCCGCCCACCCGCCCTGGGTGGGGGGAGGGGGTAACAGAAAGCAGGTGGAGCCACTGGGTCTTAAGGCTGCACACACACAGAGCACAATTCGAGGGCTGACTGGTGGCCAGGGAGTTTCAGGGTTCCGGCCCCCCGCCACAACAGTCTATCCATCCTGGGGTGGGAGGCACTCCTTGGGGCAACAACACCACGCACACACAAAAGAAGAGTCACTGGTCCCCACAATAAAATCCGATAGAATATTGACTTTACAATCACAGGTACTCATTTGCTCAAATTGATCCTTTCAAGTCTCCTGAAGACCTTGCCGTCTAAAACTAGTGAGAGGCCAGTTCCCAAGGCATTGTCAATATTCAAAGAAAACACTGGAGATTCAGACGCAGATCATTCTTGGCTGGCATCTGTCTGGTGGAGGCTGGAAACAGGTTGTCCTACACAGACACATTCAGGGCCTCGGGAAGGACGGATTCGGGGTCCACAGCAACTTCTCATGGCTGATGGGCACCCCACTTATAATGGAAACACCAAGAAGCCAGAGAAGGTGGAGTACTTCCAGCCCCCCATGAGATTGCCCCGCTCTAGCTTCAGGTGCACTTTGTCCTCCCTTTCCATGAGCAGCAGAACGCCATTGCTGGCAGCTTCCCGGGTGACGTCCTGGTCTCCTGCGAAGGCTGAGATGACTGGGTACCCATTCTGCATCAGGCTGACCTAAAACACATATGGGAAAGCTCAGCACACAGGTTGGCTTTTCACACTCTTCCTCCTCCATGTCCCCCTCCCTCATGTCCCCATCCTCTCCTGGGAGCCCACCAACCATCCAGGGCCTGAGGCCCAGCCGGCTGACTCAACTGGTTCTGGAACCTCTCCACCTTCAAATCTGACAGCTCTGGTCTTTGGTTGGCCAGCCAGAGGGGGGAAGCAGGGACCTACCTGGATGGTTTGTCTGTTGTACACTTTGACCACGTGGAAGCTGAAGCTATAAATCCCCTTTCTTGGTGCTACAAATATGCTGGAGGCAAGATCGAAGTGGTTGCCAATATTTACTAATACCTGAAAAATAAAAGCAGACAAGACAGAGCGTCCCTCTTGGTCCCTGGGCAGCAACTCAGAGCAGCCACCTGCCCCTCTGGTGTGGCAGACAGCACAGTCAGGCCAGCCCTGTGGCCCAGGATGGTGGCAGCACCATAGCTGAAACATCGGGCAGAAGAAATGGCTATCAAAGGGATTCTCACAGAGGTTAATTAATGAAGATTTCTTCACGGGATAGTCTACGGATGCATTAAAGAAGTGGATGCAATTCTGCAGGCTGGGGGCAAGGTGAGAGGTACAAGGGAGAAAAGAAGCTCAAAAGGCAGTAACAGAGTCTTAAACAGAGGTTTGGGAGTCTTTGGGGACATCATTCTCAAGCTCTGACAATAAGAGGGTGACCTCCCTCATAGCAGAGTACTGAGGGGTAAAAGGCCATCAAAGGTGCTAAGTTCCCGCAGAGTCACTAGTGAGGTGTGATGCTCCAAGTGTCCACCCCAGGCTGTACCTGCTCCTGGCACACACCCTGGCCACACATGGTAGGAGCTCACTAATGGTTCTTTAGGGAAAGCGCATTGTGGATAAACTTGGTAATGCCTGCCTCCCTTCTTTGCACTGAGTTATATCATTCCCCTGGGCTGAGCCATGATGTCATGCAACCCAAACTGATTAAATAGATGGGGGATGGAAGTCTTCAGCTCCATTAAGGATGATGGGGGTGGGGGGCGGTGGGAGGGTGGGAGAAAGCAGAGGGCTGGGGGGAGGGAATTCCAGAGGATGCTGGAACACTATAAAGTGAGCTGCTATTTCTGGGTCACAGGATCCTGGGGGTGGCCTCTCCAAAGAAGAGGAGAAGAGGGGTCACAATGTCACCCACAGATCTTGAAGAGGTCCTGCATCTTGAGCCAGTCCCCTTTCAGAGACTCCACATTAACCTGGACACATCACCCACCTTCTGCTTCTGCTTAGAGTCTCACTGGCATGCAAATGTACATCTGGGATCAGAAAATAGGCCTGCATCTTCTGCTGTAACTCCTTACCCCTTCTCACAGATGAACAGCATACATTACTGGAGCCACCTCAGCACTGCAGTGACCCTGGGCCACCTGCTAGCAGGGGAATCAGCTTACACAAGTTGCTTCTCACAATGATTCACATCCACCCCCAGCTGTAGGACTCCCAGGGCACTCACATTTGGGGCACCATGGTTAAAGAGAGGACCCTCAGGTGCCTATTCTGACTATCCAAGGCCCTGCTATGTGCTGGTCTGACATGCTCTGCGCAGAAAGAAGACACCTCTATTCTTGCACTCAAGCACCCCAAGTCTCACTTCAGTGGCAAATTCAAGGTTCTGCTATAGATTAAATTATCCCAACCACCCTCAGAAAAGTGTCTCTCACAGTTACTCCCTGCCTGTACAACCAAGGAAGAGTCTACACCAGGTGTGACATCGGACTCCTGCAACTACTTATTCTGCCTGATGTCACAATATCCTGGACATCAAATTCAATGATGGATGGGAAAGTAATGTGAAATCTATTTCCAGGACATTGCAGGGAAAAAAAAATTGAGTAAAAGAGTAACAGACTAACACGCAAAATAATACTTCTCACGGGGCATACAGGGACCTCATAACCATTTCATTTGTTCTCTTTGATGTGCCCATCATTAAAATAAATATTTTAACATGCCTTGTAAATAAAAACAGATTAGATATCCCCTCACCACATACCAAAAATGATAGATAGATAGATAGATAGATAGATAGATAGATAGATAGATAGATAGATAGATAGATAGATAGATAGATAGATAGATAGAACCTCCAAATACATCACCTTTAAGAAAAAGAAGTGAAACCATTGAACAGAGACAGGTTCCCCTTAGGGAAGCCAGGTGCGATGGTAGCACATGCCAAGTATGTGAGAACGCCAGGTCGGCCATGAATGCTCGGCAAGTATCCATCTTGTGGGAAGTATTTTGGCAAAAGGAAAGGGCTGGCCATCCAGAGTGTGACAACACTATGTCTTTAAATTGTTTCTGCAATACAACAGCCACCAGTGGTGGGGTGGGGGGTGGGACACACGCACGTGCGCGCGGGCACACACGGAAGGGCGCAGCCTCCAGCCCTGAGCTGCAGAATCCAGGTGGGATGATGAAGGCCAGGTCCTACCTCTGCCGCTGCTTCTTTAAAAGAAGTGGGTACTATGAAGTGGCTTAAGACACTTAGGTCTGGGTTCTTTCTTTCTTTTTTTTTTTTTTTTTTAATAAACAATGTATTCAACAGCGCTATATATCCACGTTTCCACAGAATGGCTGTCATTCTGCTCTAGTGCAACACACACACTACCTACAACCTCTGTCTGGACCAGCAGCTCTCCACGGTGTGTTCACATAACCCTCCCTATTTTCTGCACACTCTGCCCGTTGATCTTTCCTGAAGATCAACAGCTTTTTAACACAAGCAGAGAATGCACCTTTCTGGGTGCTGGCGAGGGTTCTGGAGAGTCCCATCTTGAGCCAGAAGGGTGCGAAAGGCCCTGGTTCCCAGAGGCGCCGGTTGGACAAGAGCAGCCAGTCACACAAGGAAGACCCCTCCCCCCCTCCGCCGCACGCTCAGCTCCGAGGACCGCGTGCGTTCCCTGCTGGGAATTCTGCTTCCATCTCTCAGGCTTACCCCTATTCGTGGAAAGCAGAGCCTGCTTTACAGCACTGTGAGCCGGGCAAGCGCCAGCCAGGCTGACAGTCGTGCAAATGCTACAGTTGGAAAGAGGGAAATAGCAAACGGGAAGGCGAGCCTAATGGAAAGGGGAGCGAGGGGGAGGTGGGGGAGAAAGTCCCCGCGGGGCAGAGAGCTGGAGAGCCCGGGAACTCCCAAGTCCCAGGAGTCAGCAGCACCCCGTTGGCCCAGCCGCGCCCCCACCCCCCCAACCCACCCCCTGCCTCCGCCCCGGCGGGAGGCGCGGCGGGGGCCGGCCGGCTGACCTGGTCGAAGTAGATGGTCATGGTGCGGTTGCTCATCTCCGACGGCTCGTGGTTGGTGCTCCGCGTGGCGGAGAAGGCCACCTTGGCGCTGCCGGAGCGCACCGAGATGCCCAGGGAAGAAGTAACGGCGCCGTCGGCCGAGGGGCTGGAGTCGCACACCACCAGGCATTTGCCCTCCAGCACGATGGGCTCGGTGTCGTTCTGCGCCGGGCAGCCGGCGGGCAGCAGCAGCAGCAGCAGGGCCAGCGCCGCCACCAGGCAGGAGCCGCCGCCGGCCGACTCGCGCAGCGCCCCCTGGCGCCCGGGCATGGTCAGCGGCGGCCCGCGGGGATCTCGGCCGGGCGCCCGCATCCGGGCTGGGGGGGCGGCGTGCCCGGGCCGAGGCGGGCAGGGGCGCGAGGACGGCGGGAGGGAGCGCGGAAACACACGGGGCCTGAGGGAGCCTCTTCTGGCCTGGGTCCCCGGCAGCGATGGTCAAGTCCAGGGCCGTCCTCAGCAGAGTATCGCCAACGGACCTGTCAGGGCAAAGAACCCAAACCCTTAGACGGGGAGGTGCAGCTGCTGGGAGTGGCAAGCAGGTGCCCGCGGCGCTGCGACCAGTCCGCGGCGGCCGCCCCGTCGGCCTCGCGCACAGCCACTCCCCTCCCCGTCTGGCACCACAAGTCAAGTCCCCAGAAACACCCGGGCGTCAGGAGCCTCCCCGAGGGCAGCTGAGGGGCGCGCGGGGCTGCAGATCCACGGTGCCAAGACTGTGTACCCGGTCCACTCAGGCGCGGGCTGCGCCACCCAGCCCCACCAGCCGGGGGCCCGGCGACGGGCGAGACGCAAGCCACGGAAGCGTTCGCCAAGGCTTTCTCCCCTGCATTTTAGCGGCGTTTTCTTCAAAGGCACTCCAAGAAATCTTTTTTTTTTTTTTTTTTTCCCTTCCACTTTCCCTTGGTGCCTCTATTTTGCCACCCTGGAGATGGTTTTTCAAGCAGTCCACCGAGAGAAGAGCGTATCCGCTTTCGATTCAAAGAACAGATCTCCAGAAAGCTCTTTAGGGATAAAAGGGGGTGGGATGTGGGGACAACAGGGGGTGGGGGTAGAAAGCGAGGGAGACGGAGACAGAGACTAAAACCAAACACCCACTGGCAACGCGCCCTCAGCCAGCTCCCTCGGTGAAGCCTTGCAGCCAAAGTCCTCTCTAAGGCGGAGGACCAGGGGGTTACGGGGACCCGCACTCCGGCTGGGCTGACAGCGTAGCCTCTGTTTCTTGGCTGGGGCGGAGCGTTTCCCGGGCGGGAGCCCGTCTGTAATGGTGTCCTAACTTAACGCGCCCGTCTGCACTTTGCCCCGCTCCCCTGCTCCCCCCGGACAGGTCGCAGCCATCACCTGCCGGGGACCGCGGCGCAAGGAAG
>PVHY01015681.1:0-35500 GCA_004024945.1 Uropsilus gracilis | reverse complement strand
CAGGGCTTTCCCACTTCACTAACATTTGTTAACTATCCTGATCTTTTGTGCTCTTCACCTCCCCTGTCTTCTTCCCCCTCCTCCTCTCTCGCTCCATGGTTCATATACACGATGGAATACTACACATCTTCTCCCCATTTTTAACTGGGTTTTTTTCTTTGTTCCTGGTAAGTTGTGTGAATTCTTTGCATACCTTTGTTATCAGACCCTTATCACTTGTATGTAGTAGCCATTTTAATGGGTATGAAGTGTTATCTCATTGTTTTTATTTGCATTTCCTGCAGACTAGTGGTGTTCAACAGTTTTTCATAAACTTCAATATTTTCTTTAGAAAAATGTTTGTTATTTTGTTACTTTAAATGGGATTGTTTGTATAGTACTTCATATATTCTTTATATTAATATTTATTATATATTTATATGACTTCCAAATATGATCTCCATTATTTGGATCCAGTTTTTACTTTGTTGATAATAATCTGTGATGCACAAATTTTTATACTTTCAATGAAATGCACCTCATTTATTTTTTTCTTTTGTTGCTTCAGCTTTAGTGTCATGTTCAAAAAAATCATCAAAGCAGTCAATGACCATGAAACTTGTTCTCTTTGTTCTCTTCTAGGAGTTTTAAAGTTTTCACATGATGTTAATAATAATTTTGACTTACTATCAATAGTAATTTGTCTATATGGCATTAGTTGAGGGTAAATTGCATTATTTTGGATCTAGAAATTCAGTTTTGTTTACTGTGTTTTATTGAAAAGATGGTTCTTGATCTTTTAATAGTAATACATATCTTATTGAAACTTATTTGACCATGTATGTAAAGGTTTATAAAATATAAGTTCTCTTATTTTATTCCATTATTCTATGTTTGTCTTTATACAAACTACAGCTTTTATTATTCTAGCTTTGTGCTAAGTTTTGAAAACAGTGAGAGAACTGTGACACATGTTTTTCAAGATTATTATGGTTATCAAGGGTCCTTTGAGCTTCCATATAAATTTTAGGATATAATTTTCTATTTTTATAAAAACATTATTGAGAAAGATAAGGACTGCATTGAATGTTTAGATTTCTAGGGTAGTATTGACACTTTGACAATATTAAAGTTTTAAGTCATAAACATGGGATGTTTTTCCATTTATTGGTACCTTTTCAATTTCATTTAGCAAATCTTGTTATTTTGTAAAAGACTTTTACCTCCTAGATTAAGTTTATGCATTAATATTTTGGGTTTTTTAAATGCTATTATAAATGGAATTGGTTTCTCAATTTTCTTTACTGTTCGTATGCAGAAACGTTACTGGTTTTTGTGTATTGATTTCCCATTCTTCCATCATTTCTAAAGTTGTTTATTAATTCTAGCATGTGTATGTGTGGAATTTTTGATTTTATATAAATAAGATTGTGCCATCTTTGAGCACAGCTAATTTTACTTCTTTTCAAGCTAGATGACTTTTCCCCCTTACCAAATTGTTCTAGCTATGATATTAGTACTATGTTGAACAAAAGTGGAGAAAGTAGAAATTCTTTTCATGTAGGCACTGTTCAATCAAAAAAAGACAAGTTTCTATTTCACTGTTGAGTAGGATGTTACTTTTCACATATACTTTTACTCTGTTGAGGCTGCTATATATGGTTTGTTGTTGCCTGTTATTCATAATTTATTTTGTGTTTAATTATGGAAAGATATTGAATTTCTGGCAAATCCTTTTTCTTCATCAACTGAGATGAAATTGTGTTTTTCTTTTCTTTCATTCTATTAATGTATTATACTATTTAAATTTTATATATTGAGCTATCCTTGCAGTTCAGTAATAAATTCTAACTGGTCATTGTGTATAGTCATTTTAATATGCTATTTAATTTGATATGTTAATACTTTGCTAATGACTTATATCAATAGTCACGAAGATTATTAGTCTATGGTTTCCTTTTCTTATTTTGTATTTCTTTGGCTTTAGTATCAATGTTACTCTCTTTTAAATTAAAAGAAAGTTCTATACTGCTATCTCTTTCCTTTCAAATTATCTGTCTTTCTATTACCCAATAGAGTCTGATTATTTATCTACCTACGGTGGTTGAAGTTGGGGATATGGTAGGAGATGAGACAGAAATTTCTTTGACAGGCAATGCGAGGTGACAGTTTGAAAACAACTAAGATTTAATATCTTTCTTTTATCCTTATCACAAATGAATTATATTCCATAATGGAGATATAAGTTTTCCAATAGAAGTTTTCAGAGAGAAGCAATGCTGGCTGAAATATGTGTGAGGGGGTCAATGTTCAAAAGTATTTTTAAATTTTTTATCATGGACTCTGAATACTATGTTTATTATTTTTTCACTTAAGTGTCTTCAAATATAAAGCTATTTAAACTCCATACATATACAATGCTTACAAAAACATAAATTAAATTAAAAAACTAAATATAGGCTAAATCAAACCAAAATCAAATGATTTTATGACAAATGATATGATTTTACAAAATCAAAATATTGTCTCACATAATGCCTATTACTACCACAAAATATTTTAAGCTTAACATGCTAGCATTAGTATTTATGTTGTGATGACTGTTTTCCCAGCACTTGTTTTCATGTGAATTGCTGCAAAAATATTTATATGGTAAGGAAGGATTTCTGAGTCTATCACATCACATATGCCAACTTTTGTAGAAATTTTTGTTATCATTCTTGTTTTTGTTCTCTTCCAGTTCTCAATTTAATAAATAGTATGTTTCAATCTGATGTTCAGGTGTGAGGTGAAGATCATGGTCAAGCACAGATATTTTAGCATGACAAAAAGCTATTTAAGTATTAAGATGAAAACAACATGTAGGAAAAGGCAATACAAAGTAGTTAGGTAAATATAACTAGTTAGGAAAAAACATTCTTATATTTTCCAAAATAATTATATATACATATATGTATGTAATGTTAGCAATAGATAATGAAAAAGGAAGCTGATAATCAAATGAGGGGATAATTACTCTTTCATACCATCCAATGTATAAATATATACTTAAAATAACTTAAACTTTGGAGCATGGTGGAGGCTGTGGATGCCTTTGTGATGGGTAGGATGCTAATACACAGCTAAAGAGGTGTGAACCTGTACTTCTGATTCATGTACATTGTTATGAACCAATGTCACCTAAGTTTATAAAATTGAAAAAAAAAGTTTTCATTTTTGTTATAAACAAGTAAATACTTTGCATTTCCCTTGTATTTGATAATTTAAAAAACTTTGTTGTTCAGTAGGATGTGATCAAATGTGAGTTGAAATTGAAGTCATATGTTGCAGTTTATATCTTCAGGAACAAAACCTCATTCACGTAATATAAATGGTACCTTTGGAATTTATGTGACCTTGTGATCCTACCAACTAATAGGTTGTATACTCTTGGTTAAATCTCTTTAGCATCTGGGTCTCTCTGCAGAAAAGCAACAACAACAAAGTTTGATGTGGATTAAGAAAAATCATTTAAAAATTGTAAATCAGGCAAAAAATTGGGCAATATGTTCCTTTACTATCATATTGGGACAGTATTTAAGAAACTGTGACCATTAGCTATTTGATTAGATCCCAGTTTAGGCTACTGAAAATGTAGAACATTTTAAAAAAAACTGATGATACAAATCTGTTTGAGGGAATTGGGAAATCTAATTGACACTATTTTGATGCATCTATATTTTAGTGTTGTAATTGTTGCACTTTATTCTAAATTAAGGTCTAAAACACTTGCAATTATGATTTGAATTTGACTTACTTTTACAGGTTTTGGCAACATTTTTCTCCCTAAGAAGCATGTGAAATTATTTCTTAAAAAAATATACTTCAATAAAATTTAAGAAAAACCACTAAGGGCATTTGTTTTTATAAACAACACACAGCTGGTAGCAATGTTGGCAAGGACACTTGCCAGAGAGCTGTGTATTTGCTACTACAAACTGTTCTGTTCACCCTTTATCCAGGAACAGCTGGTAAAATGGTATTTAAGAACAGTTTGATTTAATCTAATGAGAAACTATGTTGCAATGCATGATACTGCCTGCAGAAAATAATTGGACAAACATTGATTTTTTTATGATGCTATAATAGCTACATTTTCAATAAATAGGAATTTATATGCATATTTATTTGGCAGCATTTCCCTCTACACAAAAGCTAGTGATTAGTTCTTAACAAACACACACACATGCACATATATACATACATATATATGTATATACCTGAACTTACACGTATGTGTGTATAAATGCAAAGCACACTTAAATTAACACCCAGAGTATATACATATACTACAGTGTTTACATATTATTGTTGTCACTTAGGTAAAACATTATTTGGAATATAGTTTTAGAATTTATGGCTACCTTTAAATTCAGAATTCTCTGTGGAAATGACACTAGTTTAGGGAAGACTCACACTAAATTACTATGAGCATAGTAATTACTGATCAGTGAGTCCTAGGGACCAAATAACAAAGCAGCACACATTTTTATGATAGGGGGCTGTGGTGAAATTAGGGGGCTAGCACTGGTTTTGCTGCATTGGAATAGCAACCAATGTGCCCTGATGGGGAGAGACTTGGAGAAGAGAAGTTAAGCCCTCTCTCAAGAAGAGGTTGAGGAGACTCAGGAGGAGACAGAGAAAACACCTGAAGAGGACAGACAGGAGAAAGCACAGAGAGCAGAGGAGCAGCAGGAGCTGCCAACTACCAGGTGCAGGAGCAGGCAGGGCCCAGGACCTAGCCTGGGCTGCTGAAGAGCCTAGGGAAGCATGTTGGAGAAACTTGTCACTTGTGTAAGCTGACTTGGAAACTTGAGAACTTGATACTTGAGAACTTGGTTTGACTTTGAAACTGTGAAGCTTGAAAATTGTCTGGAGACCTGAAGAGAACTTGCTGTGTTGCTCTTTTCATTTCATTCAGAAATATCTGAAATGGTTGTTGCTGTATTGAGTGAGTCTTGCTGATTTGGGGCCACTTTAGAGTTGAAGCTGAAAGAATGCTGTAGCTGTGACTTCTGGAGAAGAACTGAAGATGCCATGCTGGTTTTCTTGTTGAATTTGAATCTCCCACTTTTGAAGAAGGAACGATGGTTCCATCTTGATTTCTAAATTTGGCTTGAAGACTAGAGCTATGTCTTTGAAGAAGGTGTGATGGATCCATATTGGTTCCTTCATCTGGCTTGAAGAAGAACGTGTCATTTTGAGGAAGAACGTGTCTAAAGACCACATGTAGCCTTTTGGACTAGAGACTGGATTGGTTGGTAAGATTATCAAGGGGGTCCCTTTTAACACTAGTGACTCTTGTCTATTTTGTCTTTTAATAAGTGAAATTGCTTTTGCCTCCTTTTTAAGGTTAGTGTGGTCTTGCTACTGCTTGTGTGGCATGAGACAAACCTAAGACCTAGGGAGTAGCTGGGTTTGTAGGGCCAGCTACTTCCCTTTGTGAGTTTTATTAAGTACCCTGTTTTGCTTGTTTTGTTACCCAATATCAGAAAGACAGAAAAGGAGCTTCTTGAGTCTTTTGTAGCCCTCCCTAAAAACTTCCTGGAAACTTCTGAGAGAATATTGTGTGGTTGTTTGTTTTCTTTCTCTATTTCTCTCTCTCTTAAATAAGGAAAGCCTTATTTAAGAGAGCCTTATTTAAGCCTCTCTGATGGTATTTCTGTCATGACTTACTATAGAAAGTGCTTGAAATCATAGATGACCATACCTTGCCAAAATTTGACTCAGATTTTGTTGTTGCATAAGGTACAAATAGTTCACATAAACACTCAGACTTAAAGATAACATCTAAGATACTCCTTTTAAAAGAAATATATGCACATATCTTCACTCATAAACAATATTTTATTATTCTCTAATTGACCCATGTATCTTAAAAGAGGGGGAAATACAGGTTTTTCTTTTTAAGTGAAAAAGATACAAATGGGAAACAGTGGATACTAAAGGGATATTAATCTAAGAGCAGTCTGAGATGTTTTGGGAAGGGACATAGAGACTAGATGGTCAAGGTGATCATTTCAAAGTCCACTGAAGAGATAAAGATTTTAGGTAATTAGAATTTATGCTTTAGATAGTGGAGAGAATATAAATGAGAACAGTGATTTCTGCTTCCAACCCTGAGGTTTAATAGAACAAGACACATCTCAGCACATAAAAGTTAAAAAGCCAAAACACAACACCAGAAAAATACAAGAAACTTGTTTATATGCTTTAGATAGCAGGCAGCATAAAACTATTTTTATTGAGAAATAGAAAATAAAGGAGATTATTTTATAATCTATCTGGATTTCCAATTGGGTAATTTCTCAATGATGAAACAAGATAATGTTTCTAAACTAAGCTGAGGAGATGAAACCCAGGCTGCTGTAATTTGCAATGCAAAAATGAGATAAAATATAGGCAGGGAGAAAGAAATAAAGTGATCTTAGCTTTCTAACAACTACAGCTCTTAACAATAGGGACAGATGTCTGAATTTCAACCTGGTAAAGGCAAGTCCTGTGTAACATTGAAGGCACAAAAAGGGTCTGAAAAGAAGACTATTCTATCTAAAAAATAAAAAGCTTAAAAATCAACTTCAAAGTTGTATGCTAATTGTAACATAACTGATAGAACAAAACCTAATATGTTTTAAAAGAAGATAACAAAATTCAGCACTCAATTACTTCACAATAGATAGCACCAACTCAAAAACAGCTCAAAAAAGAGGAAAAAATTAAATAAAAATACCCACATATGACAGAGTGACAGAAGAAAGCAAGGGGGACTTTTTAGACAATTATAACTAAGGTGCAGGTTAAAGCATGATAATAATGAGAAGAGAGTAGAATATGTAAAGAACTTACTTCTACAGATAAAAAATAATATAAAGATGAAATAAATGTGTGTAATTAATTATAAATTGTACACATTAGAAGAAAAAGCAGTGAACGTGAAATCATAACATAAATTATCCAAACAGACATATAGAAGGGAAACAATAAAAATTATTTCATTAGTAAAAAAATAAAAAGAAAATAATGATGAACACCATTACTATGTATATGGAAACAAACAATCACAACCATGTAAACTTAAAAATGTCTAATTCTTATAACTCAAGTTGGAGTCATTATTATTATTTCCATTTTAGTGGTGAGAAAACCAAAGCTAGGAAAAGTGCATATATTTGTCAATGGTCTCAGAGAAAGTACTAGGATTAGGATTGAAACTCTTAGCTTTTATTGTGTTTTCTCACAGTAGCACAGTAGTAGTATAAAATTGACTCTTTCTAGTAAGTTTTATCAGAAGCCTCTGGCAGAGTTAATCACTCTCCTTACATCCCAAAATTATGTCAGACACAATTTTATTAGCATCTTTTACTATTAATATGCTTAGGTCTTTTTTTTTTTTTAATAGGCATACCTCCTTAGAGGTAAGTATTAGGTCTCAATCATTCATTATAGTCACAGCAGGCAACAGTGTCTGTTGCATCTTTAGTGGGCAATAAATGATGTTTTAATAATGAATTAGTAAAAAAAAATCAACTGAGCAATGTAAGAAGTATATTTCATTTATATTATGCAAAATATTAAAGAGGATATAAAAATTACTAAAATTTATAATTACATAAACTATCATAGTTCTTAAAGCATGGGGATAGTCAATATATTTGTCAAATTACATTAATAACTTCATTGTATTCTTTAATATTAAAGCAAGTAATCTGTAATTCAGTGGTGCTCAAACGAGAACTTGAAATACAATTATTTGAGACTCCCAGCACTTGGGGTTTCAGTAAGATCTTTATTTCTGAATAGATTCACATATTTATGGACTTTTGATGAGGTAACGTTACAGGCAAATTCTTTCATTTTATACCTAAAAATGATGGAATTCCAAGGCATTAAATTTCTTTGTGTGTGCAAGAATGCATCAGTTTAGATTCTGTTTCAACCATAATTGAGTGATTTTGCTGAACTAGTCCTCTATTAGTAAACAGAGAAATGAGAAAATATAAAATAAAAGCTTCAGGTCTGAATCAAAAGAATTAAATTTGGTTTTTTTTTTTTTTTTTTTTTTTTTTTTTTGAGATAGGTGTCGCTAGTTTTGCTCGTGGAACCGCAGGCTCTCGTTGCCCCAGGGTACCACAGACTCAAGTAATCCCCAGCCTCAGCTTCCCAGGTAGTTGGGATTACAGGCGCGCGCCACCATGCCCAGCTATATTTTGGAACTAGGTCTCGCTATGGGCCCTAGGCAGGACTTGAACCGCGATCCCTAGTCCCTGCCGCTTTATAGGCTGAAGTTTACAGGCAAGAGCCACCACGCCTGGCTTAAATTTGGTTCTTAATAGAAGGAAAACAAGATTAAAAGTCCCCTATTATCCAATTCACAATAGCATAAAGAAAACTACAACCAAGATAGAGACAGCTGGTCCACTTGAGTTCTGAAAGAACAGATGAAGTGACTAGAATTTTTAGAAAACTCTGAGTACTTATGAAGCTATAGGTATGCAGAGAGTCACAGAAAAACAATTAGGAGTCTCCTGTGAGTCTTTATGTAAGAACTGGATTGCACAAAAGTAGGGAAATTTTCCTAAGTTTTGGAAAGAAGCTCCCACGATGAAAAAGGTATTAGAGGGTAAACAGTGCTAGGATGTCAATAGCTCTAGAACTTCAGTCTTACAAAGGTGAAGAGATAACCTCATATGAGTAAATCTGTTTTCCAAAGAAAGAAAGAAATTTTCTTCAAAATAAGGACCCAGTCTAAAGGAACACCTACTCTAAACCCACATTATTGAAGTTTGAAGTTATACCCTAACAAGTTCTTCAGGGAGACAGTTTAGAGATTGAATTCTGTCTTTGAAAGACTTGAGAAAAAAATTGGGCTTCCCACATATTTGCACGAACAAAATTTACAAGCTAATTCAAATTTATCATGATCAGGCAACAATTGAACTATGTGGTAAAACTGGAGTTAAAACTTGGGGGTGGGAGGGGAAAAAAAACAGACAAGTCAAAACTCATCAGTGGAAGATAGCAGAACCCAGGATTTCAATAGCACACTATTTGAGGTGTTTAATAATAAAAACCATTACACATGAAGACATGACAGTAAGAGATTTTCAATCGTGAGCCACCCAGCTTCATTGGGTGCACTTAGGAGTTTACTGAAGCTGTTAGTGTTACTTACACCCGGATCATAACCAACATGTATCAAACAACTGGAAGGAAACAAAATGGAAACCTGAAGAATATCAAAAGGAACATAGAGGTTTCACTAGGAGTACTTGAGGTTAAGAAATGTATCCCCTTGACTAGGAGAGTTGTTTTGAGTAGTCATCTTCAAGCAAGCACATTCTTACATCTTTTAACAAAAATAAATGAGCCTTATAATGTTTTCTTCAACTGGTAACAAAAGTGTAAACTAGAAAGATTCAGAGAACAAAGTGCATGTGTTCAGATTTGAAGATGGATGAGGCAGTCTGCAGACTGGAGAGCCATGAGAACTGAGAGTCAGTTCTGCCCAACAACCAGCAGAGAAACATGGACTTCAATCCCCTATCCGAAAGGAGCTGATTCTGCCAATAATTTAAATACTCTCAAGAGTGCATTCTTCTCAAGAACATCTAAATATGTGCCCAGTCAATGCCTTGTTTCAGCCTGGTAAAAACTAAACGAAGTTAAGATAAGGTTTAACTTAACCAGTTAAGTACACCTGGCTTTCTTATCTAAGAACCAAGGTAATTAATTAAGGTTATTGTTTGAAATGTACTTATTTGTGAGAGCTTGTTACATAGTAACATCAATGCAGAAAGTGCAGCAGATGCAAGTGTAGAAAGGTGATAACAATACTTAGCATTTTTTTGTTTCAACTTTATTCAGAGTTAATCAACACAAACCATTGTGTATGTTTAACAGTACATTTTGATGGTTTGATGCCTATATATATTATGAAATGATTTGCTACACTAAAGTCAGTTAATTCATCTTTCACCTCACATTATTACCATTTTTGTTGTGATGATGGTGACATTTAAGATTTACTCTCTTAGAAACTTTCAAATATGCAAAACAGTGTTTTGGGCCATAGTCATCATGTTGTTCATTAGATCTCCAGAGTATTAAGCTTTGATTCCACACAACCTCCTTGGAACTTCAATGTAAATGTTAAGGGAAGTGAGGTTGGAGAAAATTCCAAAGTCTCAGGTGAAACAGAATAACAAACAAACCCTAGATTAACTAGGTTTACTTTAAGTTGATTGAATTAATATTTCTATCACAGAAGAGAATGGGACTTGAATTAAGTTGAGAAAAATGTAGAAAGTTAAAGAAGATACATCATTCAGTTAATGCAAGTGCCCTTCTTCATAATATACTGGTAGAAAAATCATTATTTTTAACGCTAATTGTTAAACAAAATTCAAAATCAATCATTTCATATAAAAAGAAAAGCATAAAGTACTTTTATGCTAATTATATATGAAAAGTCTCATATTTTGGTACTTTCCCTTAGCTTGAAGTGCAAAGAAAATAGAACTCAATCTCTTTATGGAGACACCATGATTTTATGTCACCTGCAGTAGACGATAAGTAGAAATCATAATGATTATATTTACATTTAATCATTGACTTTCAAATCTGACTTAAAAATGTACAATAATTCATATTGGTTACTACAACTTATCAATGTACACAAACTTGTTCCCAAGTAAATCATGCCTGTGAGTTCTAACATGATTGCTGCTTTCATCAGCACTTGCTGATTAAGAGCTGAGCTATCTTAAGGAAGAAGAGAAATTGGTGCTTGCCCCTTAAATCACAATTACCTAGTTGGGTTGGAAAGGGAACAGAAAATTGTAATATCAGCCTCTTATGTTGCTTTTGAGACAATGACAGGCCAGAATAACAGCAACTGCTCTTATTGACATGTAAGGGCAGTCAGTAAGGACCAAAAAGTAAATCCTCAGTATCACATTACAAGAACTGTTACAGAGCCAGTATCCAACTCTGAGTAACATGATACCTTTAATAATTTACTTCAACCCTTGTTAAGTAGTGGTTCCTTCACTGGTTAAGTAATATAGCTCTCATGTCCATCTCAGTTTTAAAATCTATTAGAAAAAATTTAGGACCAGTTTAGTTCTCTGCAGTACTTTTTTTTCCCAACCACATAGTTGATTTCATTTACCCCCTTCAAATTTCAAAACCAATATATTCAGATAGATTTTAAGGTGTCAGTAAAGCAAGTACTAAGGTTCTGAGGACATAGTCTTGAACAAAACTGAAGTTCACCCTTACATTTCAGTGGGCTGACTGCATTTGTTCCTTAAATTTTCCTGAAAGAATTTTAAGTTATCTAATGTATAGCAGTTGGTAATGTCTTCCAAAAATGGTTTGAATATAATAAAGCATATATATGTATGTATATATATATATATGTATGTATGTATGTATAATTAGGTGTTTGAATTGTACTCGTGTTACTGAGTCTTCACTTAAGATTTACATTTTAAAACTACATATTTATTGGGTAAAAGGAAATATCCTCATCCATGAACAGCATGAGTTTCTTTTCCTCTTTTATTCTCATAAACA
Organism: Uropsilus gracilis; assembly: GCA_004024945.1. Classification (NCBI taxonomy): domain Eukaryota; kingdom Metazoa; phylum Chordata; class Mammalia; order Eulipotyphla; family Talpidae; genus Uropsilus; species Uropsilus gracilis. The sequence goes on along the minus strand of PVHY01015681.1, from coordinate 23,905 downwards.
TGTTAAATAAGAAGTACTTTTATCTTAGAAAGGCTGAAAGCATAATGGACAGAGATTATTTGTTTCTTTGCATCATTAGGTCCATTTCTGTACTGCTGTGAATCAGTGAGAAACTGTACTATAGACATCCAGAGAAGAGGTTATCCAGTTTAGACCATCAGTTGGTACAATGCAAACTCTATTAGTGTTTAGGTTTCTTTCTTTCTTTTTTTTTTTAGTAACATTGAGCTTAAATCTACAATTATTCCATATGAGAAACACACTGAAGTCAATGGGTGTTTCAGAATAAATTTGATTACGACTTAGTTCATTGAGCAAATGAATGAAATTTGGTTTTTATTAATTTGGAATTTCTCAATTAGGATTTCAACTTCCCAAGCAATTTATAGATGTTTCTAATGGCTCTTATTTGTGCCCAAAATGACAAGAAAAGGGGATTATTTTTTCTTCTTATGGAAAGTATCTTGTTTTCTGAGACTGGAACAAAGTTTTCTGAAATGTTAATTGAAACTAAATTCTTAGACAAATAGGAATAAAATGACACTATATATTCCATTTCACATTAGCAAAATATAAAACATTATACACCTGCAAAAATTGTTCTCTGTTTCTGATAAAGCTTGTGATTATATTTTTCAGGTTTGGTTTGAAGAGCTAAGACATCTGTTTATCCAGTGCATACAGAATAACTCTCATGTCTCCTTATCTCTGAAGATTTCAAAGGCTTTCATTTTGGTTTAAATCCTTTGAAGAAGCAGTAATCAAAGACATAAATTATCAGAGGTACATTTTTGTTTCCCAAACAATGAAAATAACAACACTCACCCTCCTTGAATTTCAGGCACTAGCATAAAACTTCAAAATTGGAAATTTTCCATTTAAATAAAAAAGCGGTACAGAGAAATAGCGGCTAAAAAGCAAACTAAGAAAGAATTCCCTCTACTTCATATCATTGCATAAATTTAAATCCAATATGTGAATAATCTAAAAAAATCTTGGATGCACCACATCAAATGAAGTATACTACTGCAGCCTACAGAATGCATCTGGTGTGGGTGTGTGAATTCAGATAAAAAATTAGTTAGAGCATTGATTTTTTTTTTCATTTTGCAAAAGGAAAAGACAAGGATAAGAGCAGTGAGAATCCTGTCTCCCACAAATAAAGTAAAAACACACATCATAAAGCTGTGCTTAGGGAACTGAAGTAACTGAGGTAATAGTAATCTTTATTGCCCTTCATTAGTTTCACAATATGTAATGTGACCTTCAACACACGTAAATCCAAGTATTAAAGAGCTGCATTATAACCCATTCTATCATCCTCTTTTCAAAAAGAATGATATAAAAATAATATCTATTGCCCCTTTGACCCTGTTTAGTTAAGAGTGAAGATTTTGAGCTCTGACCTCTTTCTGCATTAGCAAAATTGAATGTAGGCTTCAGGATAGATGGCTGATGTTGCAGCTACACAAATAAAAAATGGAGTTTCACATTATATTTGAGAGGTAAAAATGCTCTTTGGATTGGAGTTTTGTTTTAGTCATTGAATCTTCAAATATACATGTTCTGGACCCCAGGAATAAAAACAGCATTAAAACATGGAGGGATGAAGACTCCAAATCCACTTCTGAAGCCAGATCAGGTCAATTGGATTGGAAACCAGTGATTCTGAACCTTGGTTCTAAACCAGTTAATCGCCTGGAGATCATTTATAAATCTCAGCTCCCAAGCGACACTTCACACCAATTAGATAGAAATTGTGAAAGAAATACATGTGCTTATGTTTTTTTTGTGTGATTTTTTTTTACTTTGTAAATTTAAGAAACTAGATAAAGAGGAAAATTAAGAAACAAAAGAATAAATGAAGAGAGAGTCATCAATGGAGTGAAATGCCACAGAAAGGTCAAGTAAGGGAGAACTGAAAATTACCTTTGGATTTAACTACACAAATGTCACTAGTGACTGTATTAGTTGTTCTCCAGAGAAACAGAAATAAGACATCATCTATCTATCTATCTATCTATCTATCTATCTATCTATCTATCTATCTGTCTGTCTGTCTGTCTGTCTGTCTGTCTGTCTGTCTGTCTGTCTGTCTGTCTGTCTGTCTGTCTGTCTGTCTGTCTGCCTGCCCATCCATCCGTCCATCTAATTATCTACCTACCTACCTACCTACCTACCTACCTACCTACCTATATCAACTGAGAGGAAGTGGAGGAATTTCTCTGAAGGAATTGGCTCACACAGTTATGAAAACTAATAAGTGTAAATCTGCAGGGTAAGGTGGTAGATTGGGAACCCAGGAATGAGCTGATACAGCTTGAATCTGAAGGCTGTTTGGAAGCAGAATTCCCTTTTCCTTCAGGCAGTTCAGTTCCTTTTCTCTTAATTTAATTTTTAAGGGATTAAGTGAGGTTTTTCCCCACATTTTTGATGAGTAATCTGCTTTAAATATAATCACACCTCAAAAAATTACTTTTGCGAATGGGGCAGTGAAGGTGTTGATATAATTTCTTCCTCACACGACTTCACCTCAATTTTGTTCCCCCAATTGATGCAGTGGTCACAGAACCAGGATTGCAACTTTAAGAGGTGGGAGCAAAGAACTGTAACCGTTTTTTAATCTTTATGTCAGAATCCCTTAAGACCTACTGGGGCAGAACCTGCCTTTATACCTTCTGTCAAAATTAGTGCTAATAGTGAAAACAACTATATTTTCTGGTGGTCAAGGTAGCCTCTTAGTTTTATAAATGTGTACTTGGACGTTAGCTGAATAGAAACGGGGAAGTACTGAAGAGACAAGTTCACTGGATGTGCCTAAATAAGCTAGACCCAAGGTTTTATTAGAGAAAGAGTTTATTATCTCAGATAATGGAGACAAAGAACATGAATTACTTCACAGACTGTCTCCCTGGATCCTCTCTTGGAAGGCCCTTTAAGGAGGAAAATGACTGAAAGGGACAAAGGAACACTGGGTGTTTGGATGTTAGAGAGATTGGGCATCATTAATCTTCTGATTATCTGCGAATGCTCAGATGAGCTCCATGCTTGCACACACTTCGCACAATCAGGAAACTGTAGCTCCACCCCTCCCCAAAGTGAAGATTATAGTATCATAATGAGGTTTGTATAAATTTCAGGTCAGGCACTTAGACAATGGTCTGCACTGTCTCCATGATACACTGCTCAAACTGTGCATGGGCTGGGCAAACTGGGCTGCTCAAACTGTTTAGGGGTGATTCAGATCTAGTTATCAAGACTTATTGAAATCTATGATCTGCTTCAACATTTGTGACTCAGAATAAATCAAATGGGAGTGGCTTATTAAGGACAATATCTTCCTTGAGAAAACCTGGAAGGTCCTTAAGCCTGCTCTTAAGGACCTTAACATAAATTAGTCCAATAATGTATCTTTCAGTAAATCCCAGCTGCTATAGTCAGAGGCCTTAACCCTTTTCCCCCTAGGATTCTGAAGCCTTAGGATGATTCATCCTAGTACTTGTTCCCTGTCTTCTGAAGCCATAGTCTGACAATACTGTCAGCAATCTAGAGTCACACAGTGAACAAACCTAATATTCCTTCCAAAAATGGGAATGTTTGGCATAAACAGAGTGAGGGGAAAAATAGTCATAGGTAAAGACATAAATCAAAAAGTCATGTAATACAGGAAATTCAATATTAACACCTCAAAAGAGGCTCAAACCAAGAAATGATATTGTCTCTTAGTTTGATTATATAGGAGCTTGAAAAGATAAAGTCAAGTACACCGAGTCAACTCCTGTTTTTGAAACCTGACAACAGCAGATGAAACCTTCAAACCTGTTCTCCCAGAGAAACCCCTTCATACTGTGATGGTCTGAATAGTTACTAATGACTGAATGAGATCTTCATAATGTGTCAAAATCTTCAACTACTATGATTCCTTTACTATTAGAAATCTGTGTCCCAAGATTAGGGGGTGAACTGTAATCTTGTGACTTACAAGAAATACATATTTTGGTCATTCAGAATGTCAGTATGCAGACTGATGGACACACCAGTATCCCCAAATGTACACATTCTAAAGAGGTTCTGCCATCTGCTACATAAAGACAAAGCATATTCTCTCTGTGTGACATCCTTAACAGAATGATTGCGCATCAAGAGAGCAGAAGAGAAAGTATATGGTTAACATTTGCTCACCCTCCTGGGTAAATACCCAGCCAAACCGAGTCAGCACAAAGCAAGGGTTGCTGAAGCCTGAAAGGTTGCCACAAACCTACGACACCTTTTGTTAAGACAGGAAGGGTAAAAGGAGTCAGGCCAGTCTGGGGCAAGAGAAGCAAAGTCAAAGTACAAATTAAGACAATAGCTACCATTGATAGCTGCTCTACAAATCTCTTACCTATTCATCTTTTGCCAGTGTCTCTACATGTCTCTTCTTTATGGGTCTCCTCCAAGTCCCCCACATCTACTGTACAAGTCCAAAGTCAAGGAACAAGCTAGACCTTCTTCATGTACCTCTCCATGTATCTCCCTCTGTCTCTCCAAGAGTTTTGCATCTTCACTTCAACCCTCAGCTCTACCCATGTTTAGGTGGGGCAGGAAACAGGAGTCCTTTCCTTTTAATGGCAATGACTCTGTCACAAGATGATCCCAAATTATATATTATATATGCGGTCTTCACCCATTGTTTTCCAAACACAGCTCCTCCTTGAGATGTCTTAAGTTATGGGAGAAAGCATGAGTGTTAGGTTAATAAAAGTATCTTTCAGAAAACACCTGAATCTAGGGGTTGGTTTCCAGCAAAACCAACTAAACTAGATGTTTGTAACTTCTATTCCCACCCTCCTGACCTTCAGAGAGGGGACTCATGCTAGTGGTTGAGATCATTGGCTTTGGTCATTGACTTAATCAATCATGCCTAAGTCATGTGGTCTCTGTAAAAATTTAAAAAGAGGGGTTTTCAGGGAACTTCTGATTGGTGAGCATATGATTTTGGGGGAGAAGGGTGTGCCTGGAGAGGATATAGAATCTTCCCACCTTTTCCCCCTACCTTTTCTGTGCATTCTTTCCATCTGGATGTTGATTCATATTCTTTAGTGTCTTTTGTAATAAATCAGTAGCTTTTGAGTAAGAAAAGTAAAGGGTATCTAGGAGCTCCCAAACTATTAAGGGGTGCATGCTCTAAAAGTGAGTCCAGTCATCTGAGATTTTGTTAAATAGAGTTTCTGACTCAGTACTCTGACATGAAGCACAAAATTCTCATTTTCTTACAAGTTCCCAGTTTATGATGATGGTCGATGGACTATATTTTGGATACCAAGAGTCTATCTACTGGTAGCCTGGACAAAAAAAAAAAAAAAAAAAAAAGAAATGATCCAAGGTCAGATGAGCAATCTCCTTTCCAAAAGGACTTTGGCTTTTATGAGAATGGTAACATGACTTCAGATAACTAAGAAATTACAGTGGAGACTGCAGTGTTTTAAGTCTGGAAATTGAAGATGTATGTGGTGTTGAATATCAATGCCTGCATGAATATCTAGGAGCCGAATGTCCAGATGTCCAAATGGCTGAACTATTATCCTAGTTTGTTTGATTGGTTTTCAAACACCAAGCATCCCTTTCTCTGCATTGTTGGAAAACCTAATTATTCAAGTTTCTACTTGATATACTTCCAATAAATTGCTTTTCTCTTTAAATTAGCCAGCATTAATTCTGTTGCTTGGGAATTGGTTAAGTAGAAATCAATTTAAAAAATTTCTACTGAAGGATATAAAATAACTCAGTATTTCCTATAATGAATATATTTAATTTGCTAAGATGTATGTGATCTAAATTGCATGCACATAATTCTATAAGCCTTTATTATCACTTAAAAGGAATATATGACTTCAGAACCTGCTATGCATATATTTTTAAAAGGTTCTTATTTATGGATTTCAACAAATTAAAATTGAGTTAGAAGATACATAATCAATCATTGAAATAATTTTTTCAGTGGTGTGGCTTATTAACAATTGAAAGTATGGATTCAAGAGAAGCTATTAAGATACATTAAGTTCTATTTCTTTGAATTGATTGCAAAATTCTGCTTTGTATGTGATTGTTTTAAATTTGACCTTTGGGATCTGAAGTTTAGCTGATCCCAAATTGCAGAAGAGCGAGGATGCTACTGTTGACCAGCTTGATAGTACAAAAAGATTCATCTACACTAAGGACTGAAAAAATGAGGTCCTATTTAGTATAAAAGTGAAGTATCCACTGGGAACAGATTGATCAGGCACTTTCCATGTAAATAGCTGAGATGATGAAAAATGCTCTATAAAGAAAGGTGATCTCTGAGTTGGTTATTTTAGTGGGAATCCAGAACAGCAGTTGATATGTAGGAGGTTAGTTTCTATTTTGGAGATATCAATCAACAGGATGGAATGGGATTTTGTAGTGAAGGGTAGGATGCCTTGTTGCATAGAAGTGAGGGGAAACCAGAAAGCAAAGAGTAGGTTCATAATCTTAGGAATATAGTGAATATTAGCACTCTTTAACCTTTCCCCACTCCTAGAAGGGTTTGAGCAGATAAAAGAAAAATATATATACATAAATTCCAAGTTTTTGATTTGCAACATGTAGAGGAAAGGAGGGGCATAAAGTGAGGATGCTGAGGGTTAATGTTTAAGTTTATGATTTGTAACATGTGGAGGAAAGGAGAGGCATTAAAGTAAGAATGCTGAGGGTTAACATATACCCATCAGAATAAAGCATTACTTTCTTTTATCCATCAGGGGACACAGGGCTGATGGTCAGCACTGTCTGACTCTCAGGCACTTCTCCAACAGCCCTATTAATCTTTGAGAATCTCTGCCCTTGAGGCAAGGATCACAAAAGAAGGTCCCCTAGTCACAGATCTTGATTTCTTTTTATTGAATTATTTTTGTGCATGAGAGGAGATATTAGAGAAGAACACAATCTTTGAAAAAAGTTCTACCTGTGATGGTCCCTATGAAATATTTTATCAAAACTGATTTTTGAAACAAATAAAATTAATAAAGCATCATAGGGAGTTTTAACATCAAAACACTCATTCTAGGTAAGATACCAGATACCTTTGAAGCATTTAGTGAATGGTAACTACTTTTATTGGGTAAGTTGCTAAAGACTTTTTCCTCCTATCCCCCATCTTAAGTCATGCCCATTAGTCTGCATGTACATAACTCTCTAACCATCTCAGAGCGATAAGACTGACAAGCTTAGATGAGCTTTATCTACATAAATTCTTGAAACAACAGAAATTAATGCAGAACCCATTATCAGAAATCATAGTATATCTGGTACACAGCTCTGATCATTGCAAATGAGGTTTCCACTAGACCTGAGAGCACTTTTAGTTCTTTTGAAGTGTTTTCCAAATCGGAAAATCTTTCTCTTAAAAGCTTCTCTGAAAATTAACATGGATCTTGACCAAAGATGATTGGTCTCTTCCCAAGGAAACAGTATCCTCATTAAGTTATGCTGAATAGTCTGGTCTATGCTATCTATACTCCTTTAACATGTTTTCAGTATCAAAATTAACTTAGAATCATCAAATATTGATTTCAACCAATGCCTGCATGTGAAAGTACAACTGAATATATAACATGATGAAAGGACATAATTACTTTGCTGCAAAATGACAATGTGATTTTCCAACATAGAGCCCTTTTTTCCTAGAGAAAAAAGTCATTTTGAAACACATTAGGGATAGCATGAATTCGTAGTTTCTCTGATTGAAAGCCTCTTTCCTCTCAACAAAGTTACAGGAGCAGCTACGCAAATTTGTGCAGTTAATCAAATTATTTAATGAGTATAAGAATATAAAAAGTGACTCAGTGACTCTTGTTTTATAAGGATTTTTTTCATTATAAAATATCTTCATTCTTTTTTTAAATAAAGTATACTGGTAGGAAAAAATAAATCTATATACTATTCCATAGTAACTCTTATTTTACAAGGATTTTTTCATTATACAATATCTTCATTCTTTTTCAAATAAAGTATTCTGGTGGAAAAAATAAACCTATATACTATCCCATTAAATAATTCTCTAATCATTCTAAGATTTTAAATGTATTCTGCTTATTTTTTAAAACAAAATGCATACAATTTCATGTCCTCCTTAATGAGTGCCACAAACTACTTTAATGATTTTACATATAGCAAGCTATCATATATAATATTTCATACATTGTTGTTATCTCCCTTTTACAAACAAAAGCAATGAGTCACAGATTGATCAAATAACTTGCCTAAGGTATCTCAAGAAAGTGATGTGGTTAGAATGTGAAGTGCAGCTGTTCTCTGCATTGCTGTGCCAGTACATGAACATTTTGAGAGACTGTGCAATCTCCCATTAAATAATTACAGTTTTCCTTCTTAATGCTGAATATTTATTTTGTTTGGAAACTCTGCTTAATATTTGGGAGTATAGCCCGAGATTAGCATTCCAAGGGAAGAATTAGTAAGTTAAAATTTAAATATTTGTTTTTGATATTCAGAGTTAAAGCATTTTTAAGTAATATTATTTGCTGATCTTTTTCATCATGATAAGTTTTATTGTTTCTATGCTTATAGAAAGTAGGTAATAGAATTTGGCATGTTACTGATAGCATAGGACTTTCAGAATCATAGAAAAAATATTATAATTTACATATATTAATAAATCCTCATTGTGAGCATGTTTATATAGTTAAGGATGCAATGTTACTTATAAAGAGCCCCCCCCCCCAATAAAAAGCTTCACTATCTTTGCATATACTACATGAACAAAGTATGGAGTTATTTTGAAGATACTTGACTCCTAAAAATACTACAATCTTCTTTGTCAATACCCATATGACTGTTCTGAATATGGCAGGATTCTCAATGCTTGTTGGCACTGGAGATTTAAAATATTCTGACACAGAAGGAGACATGTCAATTATAAAAAGAAACAAAAACTTGTTTCAGTTGTAATTCCTTGGTTGCCTGCAGCAGAAAGAAAAACAAAAAGGATTTTATCTTGAGAGGCTATCAGGTAAGTCATATACTTGACAAGCAGCTTTGGGAATCTCAATCAGGAACTCATGGAAAGTTTCATTTACAAATTAGTGATGGAATAAATTTCATCATTTTTTACTTCAATAGAAATTCACATTCCTAGCGAAGACTTTAATCGCATTCCTAGGAAAGAGTTTAATTGACCTACCTCTTAACTAATGTTGAACTAGGAAGCTGGGCAAGACTGGACTTGACAGTTACAGCACTAAACAAAGGTTTGAACAAAGCTTAAGCAAACCTGATTGGTAACAGTCATGAGAAGAAAAAGTCCATGACAGACTAATTCTTCACCCATGGTTTCAAACATTCACAACCATTTCTCAAGAAAGAAAAAAACTCCCTTATAAAATATAATCTAAAATGAGAAGCATAATATTGAAATAAGAATCAATAAGAAGTGAAGATACCCAAATGAATCCCACAAAGATTTCCTACATTCTAATATTTATGCTTATTATATTTGAAAAATACTGGATTAAAATACTCTTAAGAAGTAGTAAACTGAAAACAAAATTCTAAATTATAGATTTCAATAGGAACCAAAGAGAACACCTAGAAATAAAAATAAAATAAAACTAAATCATTTGTAACTAAATACTCAATGATCTTTGGTTAATAGTGTTTTAGAAGAAGGGTATAAATTTGATGAAATGGAAGAAAAGTCAAAAACATTTTTCTATAAGTGATGAATGATGAAACTTCAGGAATTCAGGAGTAAAAAGAAATACACATCCAAATTCACCTTAGTGATGCTGCAAGATAGCAAGTTAAAAAAAGGCAGGTTAAACAAGAAAAAAATATGAACTTCCTAAGCAGGAGTTTCAAGTCAGAAGAAGGAAATCACAATATGTTAAGAGAAAGAAGTGCAAAGTTATTAATGTATTTCAAGTGAAAATTTCTTTTTATTTTCACTCAGTCAAGATTTATTTCAAGGCCTGAAAATTTTCAGATGAGTCAGAAATGGTACTACTTTAAGTCACAAATGCTTAACTTAAAAATTTCAAAATGTAAGACAATAATTACTCTTAATATGGGGACAAAATAAAAATATTTTCAGATTAATGAAAAGTGAAAGCTTATACTACTATCAAAGTCTCACTAAAAATATCTTTTATCTAAAAATATATTCTAAGGTTAAAATATAGAAGTTTTGAGAAGCAATACACAAAATTAAAAAAGTAAAAAATAATATGAAGATGTCATAAATACTAGTATCAGGCAAAGTGTTAAGTAATTTTGTCATCTTCACAACCCTATGAGGCAGGTATTATTATTTTTGTCATCCCTATTTACCAAAGAAGTGTGGATTGAATGAAGTAACTTACTCAAAGTGACCTAGGTGGTAATTTTATGATTTGGCTACAAATTGGGACTTCCCACCATCTTGCCCCCAGGTTTGATAATTGACTAGAATGACTCACAGAACTCGCTGTGAATTGGCTTTGCTTACTATTACTGTTTACCATAATGGATAAAACTAGGGAACACATAGAAGAAATGTGGAGGGCAAGGAATAGGAGGGAGGGCATGATGCTTCCTTGTTCTCCCTTCTATGTGTTCACCAAGATGGATGTTCTTCAAACCCAAACTGCTTAGGAAGTTTTATGGTGGTTTCATTATGTAGCCACAATTGATTAAATCATCAACCATGCATAATTAGCTTAAATCCCAAATCCAAGTCCTCTCCCTTCCTGGGAGTTATGGGGTAGATCTGAGATTTCAATATTCTAATCCTGGTATGTCCTCTCTGGTGACCAGCCCTCATCTTAAGGCTATCTTGAGATCCTTAGTCACCTGTATATTCTCATTAGCGTACAGAAGACATTACTCCAGAGACTCCAAAGACTTTAGAAATGTTGTGCCATGAACTAGGGAAATAAACCAAATATATATTTCCCATTGTACCACACAGAGCCTGTGTTCTTAATAACTATGCAATATTGCCTCTTTTTAAGAAAGAGATGAGTATAGTCAAATGTAATAAATATTTAAGTTTATTCTGATATCTGAAGTGCTTCCTTCCAGACAGTTAATAAATACAAAAAGAAATGTATCAACTTAGTGGACTCTTTCTTTCTGAAATTAGATTTGAAAGATAATAGCTTATAAGAAGGAGCATATCACGGAACTCTTGACTAAAAGGGCTAGGCAGGTTGATACAGGACTGGATTTGTAAACAGGGGAATATCCAGGGTAGTAGTCAGGCACCAGGGCAAAAATTACACATAAATACAGTGAAAAGATTCATGTTATAGAAGTAGGTCCAAGAAATAAGTGAAGATAGAGGAATAAGAAACAAAGTAGACATAAGAATATTTTAAATATAGAGCTCTAAAAATGGTGATGATGAAAGGAAAAGAGTTGAAGGAACCTGAAATACAAGCTGTCTACAGATCTGTTCTCTAATTTGGAGTCTGAAGATTTAGTACAAGCACAGAATAATAAATTCAAGAGATCTAGAGGTGGGAAGAACTAGCCCAGCTTCTTGAATTTGAGAGTTCTTATTTTTCACACTAAATGCTTTGGTTCAACTGATTTCTAAGTTAGCTTTCCCACAACAAAGTTGTGGGAATGATTTCATGGAAATGATCTAATTGTGGATCATAGGGATGTTAGTGGAGATACTGTATCAGTCTGACTTTCTTGGTTCAATTAATTTCAATGACAAATACCATGATAAGACTATGTTAAATTCAAATTTCAAAACAGTGTAACTCTGAGGAGGATTCACAGTGTGAGAACACAGGGCTTCAAGTGAAGTGGGGATTCAGGACTCTCTTGATAGAGGCAGGAGATTAGTAGTGAAATCCTGCTAGTATCTTTGGAAGAATTAGGTACTGGATCAGGAATTGCAAAGAAATGGAAACCAGTATAGTTTCTCTAGAATTTGTATTTTGCCTTCAATCAGAAAAATTAAAAAAAAAAAAAAAGATTCAATTTGTCTGGGATACTGATGGTAGGCAGGTAAAAGATAAGATTTTATCTCCCAAGAGAAGGCAAGCTGTGGTTGGGAGACAAGGCAAGCTATACTGGTATTTTGAGTCCTAAATTTAATAATTGTGGCATCAAAACCCTATAATTTGGCAAAGTAATTGTGATGATGGTGTTTGCATCTTCTCTAATCATTTGTCTTTTGTTCTTACTTAGCATATATTACGTTCCTCTTGAAATTACAGTATACCAGCAGTGCAAAAGAGAACCAAGATTTTATTTTTTCTTTTGCTATGGTTGGCCCAACAATTAAAGGAGGTAGAATAATTCTAGGGGTGAGATATTATGGTGTTTATGATACTAAAGAAAAGATCACAAGAAAGTGAAACTAAGCGACACAAAGTCTGGACCTCCTTTTAAAAAATCCCATTATTTATCAACAATTCTGCTTCCCTTTCTCCGTCAGCACACACAAGGCTGGTGATCAGTTGCCCAGTGTTTCCTCTGGGTGTTCAACTCTGAGTGTGACTACCTGGACTCATGAAGCTGCTACTGAGGAACCAAAGACTCTATTATGGTCCACCCAAGTGTATAACATCACTCTGGCTCTGTTTGGCTTTCTTCCACTCCCTCTGTCTCCTCTACATTCATCTCCTTTGCTATTATCAGCACTGTTATTACCTCTTAATTTCTCTTAGCACTGTTATTGCTTCTTAATTTCTCCTTAGCAATATTTCTTTTTCCCTTTGTTCTTTGAGGACAGCAATAATAGTGGTAACTAAGAGTGTAAAAATTCAACATTTGATAGATGAAATGGCAGAGGGGAAAGGATTCTGAGTAAAATGGCAGAGGAGAAAGTATTCAAGGTGACTGCCAGGCTTTTGGTTTGGGCTACTGGGTGAATGCATGTGAGTTATCTGAGATCAGAAGAGTAAAAGGAAAGCAGTTTTGGTAGAAATGGGGTGATAAGCTCTATTACAGGAATGAAAATCTACTTCAATTTCTGAATTCTTTAAGTGGATTAGTGTCAGATTAGTTCTTTAAGTTAAGCACATGCTCAGTTTGACGTGATTTCTGGAACATCCTCATATCCATAGTCACATGCTTGCTAGATTTTCAAGTTTGAGATTTATGAAAGGGGTCAGCATAATTTAAACCTTGAGAACTGATGCAATTATCAAAATGTACAGATCATATAAAAAAAAAAGAGTCAGCCCAGAACAAACATAATGATGTAATGAGGGAGCATGTTGTACAAGAATGATGTTTTCAATCACAACTAAAGTCTGTTTCCCTGTTTATTTAATATAATAAGAGATTTTGTTTCAAATACAACCTCTATTTTCTAGTTGTATTCAAATGATTGTGCCTTATAATTTCCTACCCTATAATTTACTGGACCAGGTAGGAAGTTGATACCTACAGTCTTCTTGGATATATAAAGAATATATATATATATCCAAGTGTGTGTGTGTGTGTGTGTGTGTGTGTGTGTCCAGTGTAATACAATCTACTTATTTACTTTTTGTTATTTTATTCCTTTGCATTTTTCTAAACATCCTACCAACTTTCTACATCAGTCTGTTTTCCTTGAGTTATCAGCAATAAACATTAAGTTTTTATATTTATATTTTTTCAAAAGATAACGAAAATTTATATTTTCTTTTTATTCAATCTTTTTTTTAATCATATTGTAGTTACATTCCAGAAAATGTGTCATTGGCAGAAGGTAGACTGTTTCACTCTACAACTTCATGTACAAGTCTACCCTTAATTTACAATAAAACACTTTTACTCAGTGAAAATTTGTTGCTTGCATACTATAGACTAAATTTCTAAGTGGCTGCTCTATAATTTTCAGTCTTTTCTTATGTATAATAATAAGTGATAACTGAAATAATTGTTATTAGGAAGTGTTAGAGGGCTTCAACATAAACTCCCTGTGCTAGGCAATCTTAAAATGTGTCATCTAAGAAATTTTCAAAATTGGAATATTAAGACAGATAGCATATAGCTCTTCAGGGTGAGTGCTAATGCCTTCACAAGGTTTTGTTATTCCATTTGTGAGATTGGACAATGACTTATGGAGCTGGTAAGAAAAGAGCTTTTAATAACCCTGGAAGTTAAGCTCTTTTAATTCTACCTAATGTGAGCAAAGTGAAAATACCATGTTGTAGAATTGTATGTGTGTACATATGTGGCCCAGAAAGGATAAGGAAACCTATACCCACAGGCAGTTCTTGATTTGTTTATGTGATTATTACTTCAAAATGCGCTGGTATCCACTTAGTAGATGACTATTGAAAACAGATTGATTCAGTAAATATTGCCAAGGTCCAGAAAAGAAACATTTGAAATACAGGCTGTTTGGTTCCAGGGCAGAATCTATAAATAGTTGTCTATTTTTGTGTTCAAAACTAAATTGTCATTGTTTTGAGTTTTCATTTATCATATTTCTAATCTTTAATCCAGAAGATGATGTTCTGGAATTTGAAATATTTGTATCTGCTTGGAAAAATCTTAGAATTATTAACTCAAAGCTCTATGTGTAAAAAATTGGGGTCAGACAAGGTCATAGTCGGTAGACTCTGAAGAAGGGAACCATTTCAGAAAATCAAGGACTTGCCTTTGCCTTAGACAATAGCTCCTGTATTCTCTGTGGGACGTGAGATTCTACAGCAAGTTGTTTATTCTTTAGGCCCTGTTGTGTGTGTGTGTGTATGTATGTATGTGTGTGTATAGAGAAAATGCAAATCTAATTTAAGGAGTATATTGTTCCACATGTACATTAGCTTAAATAATCCTGAGGTATGATTTTGAGTAGATGCTAGTAAGTCTTAGTCTACCACTGTAGTGATTACTAAGGTACTTAGTAATTACTAAGGTACTCACTACAGAGACAGGGAAAGGTTGGGATAGAGCCAAGACTTTGTGTGCTAGGGATATGGGGAAGGCATGGATGACTTGATTTTATCCACTCATTCTACAAATATTCCTTGAAAGTTTATTATGTGAGAGGTAGTATGCTAAATTCTTGGGACACAAAAATAAACAAAATAAATATCTTTCCTTACAGAGCAATTTGTCAAGAGTAGTAGTGCCTTGACACTTCCCGAACAAATGATCCATCCTTGGGGTCTTCAGCACAGAAATATATTCTCCTACAATTCTGGAGGTAGAATCAAGGTGTCAGTCAGCAAGTACACATTCCTATGGAGACTGGGAGAGGATCTTTGCCTCTTCCAGTATCGGTAGCCCTAAGCATGCTTGGTTTATGGAAGCAGGAGTCTAATCTCTGCCTCCATCAACATGGCCTTGGCATTCATTTGTCTTTGTTTTCCCTCCCTTTGTCCTTTTCTCTTCTTATAATACCAGTCATTGGATATAGAATTCACCTAAATCCAGATAGGGTTCTTGCGTAGGTCATTAACTAGTTGTATTTACGAAGATCCTAATTCCCAATAAGATCACATGCTGAAGCCCTGAGTGGAAATGAATTTTTGAAAGAGACTATTCTAACATCAGAGACATAGTACAAATCAGTATAGAAGTAGTTTTCACACACAGTGATGCTGGGAGAAGTGATATGTAACATATGAGAGTGGTGAAGAGAAGAGACAGCAAGGAATATTCTAGGCAGAATATTTTGAAAACCCAAAAGGAAAGAATATGACAAGGTTTGTAAGAATTTCATTGTAGTAGAAGTTCACAAGAATAAAAGGGAAAGAAGGAATTAGAAAGGCAAAATTGTGAAGTTTTTTTTTTTTCTTTTAAGAAAGAGCCACTTAATGAAGATATGAAAACTTTTTCCTGAGATTGACTGGCAACCATATTGATGTTTTGAGTGGGATATCATTGTGTTTATATTTTCATTTCAGGAAGTCACTCTGGCTGCGTGCAGAATGAGAGAGAGAGGTAAGGTCGGAAAAAAAGAGACTCAGGAAGGAGGGAATAATACCTTATTCTGGCTCCTTGCTCAATTTTCAATACCCCCTAATAAAACTATAGTCAGATATGGCCAAGGCTTCAGCACATAGTTCTAGTAAAGTCATGTCACTCATTCATTTTGTGGAGTTTTACTATCAAGATTAATGACAAGAGATTTCAAAAATTTTGTCTTCACTCAAGTCAAGAGAGGAACTATTCATAACTATGGCTCTATCTTCCTTTTCATTCTTAAATCACTTTTTGAACTTATTCTGTGATTCTGAGAGTTACTTTATATCCTCTCCTTAAACTCATGATCTTTGCTTAAGAAAGTTGAAGTCATTTTTTTGTTCTCAATAAGGATACCCAAGTGAAACACCCTCATTTAGCCAAAGGATGACAGTGACATAAATTAGAACAGGAACTGATGGTATGTGGATGAATTTGAGCAATACTTAGGAAGCAGCATTTATGTGATTTGGTGTGGATTAGATGTATAGTTAGAAAGTAGAGTCAAAATGAAAGTTCAAGTTTCTAACACAATATTCTAGGTGAATAGTAGAACCGTTAGATAAGACACATTAGGAAAAAACTAGAGAGGGAATTTATTACCTTCAGTTTTAAACAAATTGTTTGTGCATAATTGAGGGGCACCTAGGAACCCCTGAATTTACACACTCTAATGCAACCCATTTGTTGCACAAAAGTAAAGCATATTCTTAAAGTGAAAGAACTTTAATAAAATTAATGTGCATATAGAGAGAAGAAAGTTCTTAGTAAGAGTTTCCCAGTGAATACCCAAAATTACCCATCCCCTCATGGGTAAATGCCCAGTCAAATAGGATCTGTCCAAAGTGGGGCTATTGAGGCTTGAAAGCATACCACAAATCTTGGGTATATTCTGGAAGGGAACCATGAGAAAGAGATTCTGAAACAGGTCCCAGAAATCTGGCACAAAAAAAAGAAAACATCAAGATAGTAGTGTCAACCTCCCCAGGAGTCTTTCATCTATGTGAGTCTTCAAGTGTCTCTACTTCTCTCTCCTCCATAAGTCTCTTTCCCAACAGTACCAGGGTATAAGTCTGGCCACAAGAATAAAATCTCTTCTTTTCAATCCCCCTTGCTTTCCATGCTATATAGTTCCACCTGGCTGGTCATCCCCACCCCTCATGTCCAATAGATACTCGAAGGCTGCATATACGTTAAGAGCAAGGAACTTGTCACTTGTGTACCAGTAGCAAAATGGATTTGAAGTGCCAGCAGAACATCCAGTTCAGGATTACCTGTAAGTATTCGAATATAGGTCTGAAATTCTGCACAGGACCCTGGAGGTAGAGTATATGTGTGGGAGCCATTAATTTATGAACCTGATACTTTAAAATATAGCTGCTAGTATCACAATCACCTCAGGCAAACCCTACCTAATGATGAGGAACAATCAGTTCTTAACAGTTCCCTTATCATCTATTGGGTTTTCCATTACTTCTTTTTCCTAGTAGTTTCTTTGAAATAGATGCTTTTTTAAAATTATCAACTATTATTGTAAAATAATATCCATAAACACAGATTGGAAAATTTATTTTCTTATCCTTTCTTTTGGCTAACATAATTTTTCTCTGAGATATGTCTAATAATTTTCAACATTTGGCAACTTCAGAATTCTCTTGCTACAGTTATGTTGTCTCAAATTTGAAGTGCATGAAGGTTGGGGCACTGTGTTACTTTGTTTTTCTATTTTAAGAAATTATTAAATTTAAATCATTCAACAGTTATTCACATATTTATTGCAGGCAATTTTAATGTGGACTTATTTCCAACATAAAGCAGACACCAGAAGAAACACAATATGACTTAAATTTTCTAAGATTGCAATTACCACTATATAACACAAAAAGAAGTGAAAAAACACCAAGAATAAATATGATTAGTGGATCATTTTTCTTTCTTTTGTAAATAATTTTTCATGCACAATTACATTTACACCTGCATGTACTAAACTAATTTTTCTCTGTTGATGAGTAAGTCATGATGAATACCATCTGAGAAATACTCTTCCATTTCAAGCCCAGATTATGTTGTCTAAAATGTATTGTCAGATACAAAACGGAGCAGTAAAAAAGTTTTATCTTTTTGTTTTTCTTGAATCTCTAAGTTTGCAGGATTTGTGTTAGTGTCTGGGATATCACACTACATACATCAGGTATAAGTTTTCTCCTTACTGAAAGTTAGCTTTAATTTTTCTGATATTTCTGCCTAAGCTTAGGTTAGTGATTATAACACTTAGCACATGAATCGTTTTCTTCATCTTCAAAGAGCATTATGAACATTAAATAATTATTCCTCACAATGCTTCTGTAAGGTAAGTAAATTTTTATTCCCTTCCCATTTTACAGACCTGAAAACTGAGGGACAGAAGCCAAATAGGTTTCCTCTGATCCCAAAGATTCAAAAGTATGAACGACCTTTTGAATCTTGATCACCTTTTTGCTTTCTCTTTTGGCTCTTTCTATGGATTTTAAGATATAAGAACGAGATTGGAGAAAAAAATTTAAACTCTGTGATGTTTTCAAAGGAAAGAAAATATTTCACACCTTTTTAACTGCTGTTCAGCTGCAGGTAAAGAATTTAACAGCTTGTGGAGTGCTAATTAGAGCCCATTATAACTTGATTGACCTGCATTGGCAGTAGCACTCTAGTGGTGTCCTTGCAAGATGGAGATTTTGCTTCCTTGCACAGTTCTGATTTGTGTAACTCAGTTTCCTGCCTATGGAAGCAGGGATAATTCAGAGGCAGTAATCAGAACTGGACTGTGTAAATCAATATTTAAAATGGAATTTTCCTTTTGCATGCTCTGGGAATAATAAGCAACAGATCCTATTCAATACTTCCAGAAGCCCAAATGTTATCACATTTACTTGCATGAGGATATAGAAAATTGAGGTTCATTATCTGTCTTAACTTCTTAATTAACAAAGCTAAAGACTATCCAAGAAACAAAATATCTGTATTTGGCCTTCCTGGCATTTGATATTTACTATTTGCAAAAGAAATCAAGTATGTATATTTGCAAGGTAAATGCTTTGTACTCCAGTGGCAAAATTAACTTTTCTGAATAAATACATATATAGGTGAAAAGTGTTTTCTTTTTACTTCATTCGAGAATTTTCTTGGTGATCTAAGGGGATTTTCTTCTGTCTCTGATAATTAAATTTAATATTGTTCTATATACTTGTTCTCTAACCTTTCTTCCCCTCCCACCTTTCTACTTGCTTGTAGCACAGAAATCTGTTGTGTGAAAAAGCATATGTAGTTCATACAGCTCTGTCTTCCCACAAATAATTCTCCTATTTTCTTTTTCTTTTCTTTCTTTTTTATTTTATTAAAAGATTTTCCTTTTTTTATTTTAGATTCAGGTGTATACCACATTCACTCAATATTTCTATATATGAAATGACTACCACAATAAGTGCTGTTAACAACCATCATATGCTCTGTGTGTAAATTTGTACTGCCGCTAGGTCTACAGGCTAAAAATTTTAAGGAATATTAGAAATTAACAACATAAAATTGAAAGGTTCTTTCAGTTTTACTACTCTTTCATAACCTATTCCCATACCTACCTGGGCAAGTCTAATCTACAATTTGCTTTTATGATCACTTTGCTGAAGCTTTTCCTGCAACATTTATTGAGCACTTGCCTTAGGTTGTCCTCACCAGAAAATGACCTCAGGAAGTCAGAATATCTGATTTTCTCCTGTACCTCTGTCACTCCACAATTCACAAAGGTATCTCAAACATAGTAAAACCACAGTAAATAACTGCTAAATGATTGAATAAGCAAACTATTTCTAGCTATCACCTTTCAGTTTCCTCATTTCAGTCAATATACTTGTCACCCTCTATAAACATGATTTTAATTCCATCTATTATGGAATTGTCATTCAGTTCTATCAAGTAGGACTGAGTATTTGTGAACTTAAAACAGAAGTTAAGCTGGCAGTTTGGAGAAAGGAAGAAAGAACCTAAAATAAGTATAGTCAAACATATAGCTTAAGGTATCTTGCATTATTTTCAGTCAAAGTAGCATCCATATAATGGTTTCCTTTCTACAAATATTTCAGTTTGATGGTATATAACTTTTACACCATCCATCCAGTGAAATCTATGAATATATAACTTATTTTATATTTAACTGTTTTGAGATGAATTTGTAGTGGACTATAAATATATAATGATATTAAATTACCTTTAATTCCTAAGAAAAATAATGCAAAAATATGTCAACAATTAAGGCAGTATCAGTCATAAAATTACCATATGGAATGCTCACTGTAATAATTTTCATTTTTTTAATTGAGGCGGCATTAGTTTACAACACTGGATATGACTTAGAGGCCTAGGGTAGCACCTCAATAATGTTCATTACATCTGTAATAGATGAGCCACAAAATTGAGTTTTCTGACAACTAATCTACAGAGTGACAGCTGATCCTCTAGTCTCAATTTGTGATCTTTATTTCATACCATGGTGTTGTATTTCTGAACTGGCGTAGTGTTTCTGAACTGGCGTACTATTTTCATTGCAAATTCTTGCATTTTATTTCTTGGGGAATTGGTTTTGAGTCTCATCAAAGCATTATGGTTCAGCTCTGGGACATGATCCTCTTGACTGCAAAGGATATATTTAGACAATTTCTCCACTGCAAGAGCTATGTCTTGTCCTCTATCCAAAACAATTTCAAGTACACTCCAGCTACATCTTTTTTCTTTTGGTTCTGGGAATGCTAAAAAATAATTCTATATAAAATCAATGGTAATAATGTTCCCAGACTCAAAAAAAAAAAATAAAATAAAACCCAAACCCCACCTAGTTATACTAATTGGAATATTTTACTTTGGTTTACTGGGGAAGGGAGAAAAAATAAATTTAGGAAACTCACACTAGAGTGTAAACTTGCACCAGTAAATGAGTTAACATTGTACTTGCTTTGGTATGTAAAGGGAAAATATATGCTTTGATGTTAAGAAAGTTGTCCTAATGACTGGCAATTATGGCTAACTATCATTTGATACTAAATCTTCTGCACTGTATTTGCATATTTTGGAGCCAAGTTCTTCCATCTTCATTCCCACATTTTCATGAGAGCCAGACTGCAGCCAACCAGACCTGTAGGGTTTTGGGCAAGAGGTTATCTTTGGTCCTTCTTCTCAATAACTAAATCACACAAAGGGAATGAAATGTATATTACCTTCTTGTTCACAAGTGTAAAATTATAAAAATACATAGTAAAATAATACAGTCCAAAACATCAAGTGAAATAGAAAGCATGAAGATAACAGAATTATATCCTGAGATCATAAGGAAATATTTCCCCAAATTTTCTTAATATTATACTTCTTTATAATGAAAAATATAATAAAAAGAAAATATAAGTATCTAAACCCTTTCTACTCTTTCATCAGGCTCTTGTGTTTGACTGTAGTCTTCCAAAGCACACAAGTCTAGTATTTTCGATTGAATTCCTTTTCTCTCCATCCCCCCAATATATTCAGCAGTGAACTCTTTTTTTTTTTTCAGCTTGTCTAAGTTGCACTTAAAAGTGCATCATTCTCTCTTCCTCCTGAAAGATCGTTCAAGCAAGTTTCACAGAAAATATCCAGAAAGGGAAAGGTGAACATATTTTTTTCCACCTATTTTACTTACATTGAGGTTCTTTCAGTGGTTAAGGTCATAGACATAAAGCTAAAGCTACAAAATGCCAAATCCTACTAAACTGTACTGAAAGAGTTAATTTAACTTTTGAAGTGTTGAAATTGTTTCCAGCTAATAATTTGTATTCTGGTAATATCTGACTAAATCTTACAAAAGAGAAAAAGCAGTAAAATGACACCTGTCTGGCTTCCTTTTATTTAATCAATTCTTTCATTCAACATTTAATGCGCAAGTATTGTTTAGTATTAATTCATCTCCTACTGATATCGGGTCCAAAAAGGGCAGAAGCTCTAACAAGCCACAGGGCTCACCAAATGAAATCATGTCTCACGTGCGTGAAGCAGTTGCCAGTCAAAAATGCAGTTCAACAACAGGATTTATTAACGAGGAAAAACAACAGGGAAAATAAAAAATCCTCAAAGCCACAAGTGTCCAGTTATCTTACTCCAGTCACCATTTTCAGTTCCCAAACTCCCACATGTCCAAGATGGTTCCCTTTGCCCCTCCAAAACTAAGGTAGGTACTGCAAAGTCCAGTCTTTCTCCAGCATCTTCTTGTCACTTCTTCTCCAGCGTTATGCGCTGCTCCACTTCTCCAAGGCTCTTCAAATTTCTTCCACAATTACTGATGCACAAATAATTTTCCAAATCCCTGGCCATCACCAGGTACCAGTTTACTATGCCACCTTGCTGTGGTGCCACACTCTCCACATCAGCTACCCTTCTGCCGGCCACTCTCCCACTATGTGACTCCTCACCACCTCCAGTTCACTTTTCCAGGGGGTTCCCCTGGCCAGGCCACATGGGCCTATTCTCTCAATCTGCCATTCCTGTATCTCTTTTTTTTTCTTTTTCCTATCGTTGTTCCTTTCCTTTATCTGCCTTTTGGCACTACTTGCTTCTCCTTGTGCATCTTTCTCTAAGACAGCAACCACCAGGGTATTTTTGTACCAATACAATTTTCAGTGTGTCATTACCCTATATTACTACTAGGGTTTTCCATATTATACAGACCTCTAGTCATTTTTGTCCTACATTTTAATATATAATTTTAAAGAAACTACCACTACCTTTATTCGTTTGCTTTCTTTCCTCTTGAATTAAAATCTATTCTACCCATATTGAGTCTTCTTGAAATATTTCCACTTTGTCCTTATGCTTTACTCATAAATTTTTGCATAATATTCCAAAACCCATTTCAATGTTTGATTTTCTTTTATTTATCTTACCTTTCAAGGTGATACAGGGTAGTGATGCAGTTGAAAATTGTATGGGTGCCAAAATGCTTAGTGGGCAGAGTCTGAGAGAAAAAAAAAATCCCTGGGAAGACATGAGAAGCAGGAAAGGGCTCATAAAAAGATGAGCAAAGAGAGAGGTGAAAGAGATAAGAATGGTGGACTGGTAGAACAGGCTCATGTGGCCTGGCAGGGGAAGTTCCCTGGAATAGTGAGCTGGTAGTGGTAAGGCACCATGGTGGGAGTGTGGCCAGCAGAGAAGTAGCCAGTGTGGAGTTGGATGCCAGAATGGCAGGCCAGAGGTGACCAGGGGTTGCTAAGGGCAGGTCTGGTGGATTTGGCCAGACACTGCTGAAGGCATGCCTAGCAAAGGAAGCACATGGAGCCATAGCAAGGTGGCATATTTGGAAAGCTGACTTTGCATCAGTATCTGTTGGGAAGGTTTGAAGAGCCTTGGAGAAGCAGAGCAGCTCGGAACACTGGAGAGAGAAGCAAAGAGAAGATGTAGGACAAAGACTGGACATTGCAGAGTGCCTGCCTCAGCAAAGAGGCACCATCTTGGACATGTGTTTTGGCCATTCAATTAAATGCTACTTGGGGTAGAATAACTGACCACCTGTGGCATTAAGGAGTTTTTGTTTTCCTGGATTTTCCTTGTAAATAAAACCCTGTTGTTTAAATTGCATTTGACTGGTAACTGGTGATACAAATCTGGTAAGAAAGTTGGGCAGCAGAATCCACAATTTAAAAATGTCACTTTTTTCCCTGTGGCTTGCTGATTGAAGGCTTCTGCCCATTTTGACCTGATTTCAAAGGCTTCCTCATTATATTTCATACTGTAAAATAATTAACTGTAGATGTTAGTATATTTTAAGTCACATCTAATGTGGCAGCTGAATTATTTTTCTTTGATATAGTTCTTTTAATATGTTTTTATAAATATCCATATTTTTAGTTGCTTCAGGTGTCTTAAAGACTCAATTTGAATTTTAAGGTCTCTCAACTTTGTATTCTTTGCCAAAAATTCTATTCTTGTAAGCCTAGAATAT
>PVHY01015680.1:0-29739 GCA_004024945.1 Uropsilus gracilis | reverse complement strand
GGGGTGCAGGCAGTTATAGGCCACACAAGGGCCAGCTCAGAGGCAGAGCTGAGGGTTTTCGAGGTGGCCTGGAAGGAAGGGGGGAAGACAAGGGGGCGCAGACTCACCCTGAGCCCTGCAGTTCCTCCAGATTGGACGCATTCCATTCAGAGCCCTGGGGGACAGATCACACAAACCCCCCGTGAGTGTCACATGTCGGCCTCAGCTGCTCCCTGGACACAGGGTGCCCTAGGCCTGATGTTGATGGTCAGTTCCTAGGCCCTCGGCCTCAGAAAATACAGAGAGGCGGCCGTCAAAGCCAGCTCCCAAGGCATGCGCACCAAGTCGGCACCGGAGAATCAGGCCGAGGCTGGCCCCCTGGCCTCCTGGGAAGAGTAAGTTCCAGAACACCTGCTCTCAGTCTAATTTTTTTTTTTGAGACAAGGTCTCGCTATTTTTGCCGGTGGAACCACAGGCTTACATTGCCTGGGGTACCACGGACTCAATCCCCAGCCTCAGCTCCCAGGTAACTAGGATTACAAATGCACGCCACCACACCCAGCTATTTTTTGGGACTAGGTCTCACTGTGTTGCCCCGAGTGGGACTCGAACCACAATCCCCGGTCCCCGCCATGGCTTCCTAGGCTGTCGCTTACAGGCACGTGCCACCGTGCCTGGCTGTCTCAGGTCTTTCTTTCCTAAGACACCAGCAGGGTCCTTTAAACAGGGGCAGTGACCTCTGACCCTCCACTCCAGAGGGAACACTTCCACACTAATGAACAGGCTAACGGTGCGGACAAATTTTGTTATGTCCACCACTGGGCGACTCTATTATTTGTATTTTTCTCCACCAGACGGGGCTGATTTATAGTAAATGAACTGAACCGATGGAGCTCACCTGTGTATGCATGTACCCCTGGGGGTGCCTGCCGCTCAAGGGACAGGCGGGCAGTTACCACAGCAGGCACGTGCTGGCGCGAACATGTTAAAGCAGATGCTCAAGTCCTTTTGGAAAGATTAAAAAGTTCCCACTGTCTTACCCACAATTCCACTTCAAAAACCTAGCCCGAGGAGAGACCCAGAATTCGCAGAGATTTGCGTACAAGGGTTTTTATGGTTATTTATAGCAACAAACCTGAAAATAATGCGAAGATCCAACCAGAAACTGGTCAAATAAATGATGATGGATCCATAAGATGGAAGCATAAGATAAACTTTGGAAGCTCTTTGATGACACAAACAGCTCATTATGAAACAAACTTTTCTTAAAACAGCGGACTACAGGCCAGGCATGGTGGCGCATGCCTGTAAGCAGCAGCCTAGGAAACTGCGGCCAGGGCCAGGGATGTGGGTTCGAGTGCCGCTGGGGGCACATAGCGAGACATAGTTCCAAAAAAATATAGCTGAGCATGGTGGCACGAGCCTGTAATCCCAGCTACCTGGGAAGCTGAGACTGGGGATTGCTTGAGTCTGTGGTACCCTGGGCAACGTGAGCCTGCGGTTCCACAGGCAAAAATAGCAAGATCTAGTCTCAAAAAAAACAACCAGCAGACTAAAAACTACATCTCCCATCTATCTGTAACTATATATGCAACTACATAGAACTATGCATAAACTATACATATAGTATGCTGTATCTAGTAGATGTAACTAAGTATATATAAGTTATATATAGGTGGGTCTTTTCCTTTTTAAGGTGCAGAAGAGGGAACATACCATCTGATACACCAAAATGTTAATAGCTAACTTCTTTTTGTCAGCCCGAGGAGACTTTTATTTTCTTAAGACTCACTTTTCCATTTTTGAACTTTTTATACAGGTTTTGATTTTTAATGTTATTTACTTATTTATTTTTAGAGACTAGGTCTCACTATGTTGCCCGGGGTAGTCTTGAACCTGTGGACTCAAGTGATTCCTAGTCTTTGCCTCCCAGGTAGCTGGGATGACAGGTGCATACCACAGCACGTGGCTTATACAGGTTTTTATGTGTACTATTATTTTTTTTATTTTTAATTGTTTTTGTTTTGAGACTAGGTCTCACTATTTTTGCCCAGCTATTTTTCGGGACTAGGTCTCACTGTGTTACTCCAAGCAGGACTCGAACCGTGATCCCTAGCCCCAGACACTTCATAGGCTGAAGCTTATAGGCACGCGCCACCGTGCCTGGCTTATACAGGTTTCTAAATGGTATTTAAAAAGCCACTTCTAGGCGAGCCATATCCTGTTGCTCTTAGGAAATGCCAACGAAGAGTCCCAAAGAGCAGGGACCCCTGCCGATGTGTCTCCATGAGCGTCCTTTCCCTAGAGGGTAGCCCCACAGAGGCAGCCCCTGCAGGCCCCGATGCAGCTGGCAACCTGCGGGTGTGAGCTGGAGTCTCATATTTGAGGGAGAGGCTCCAACATCAAAATTCCTTTAGTATCTCTCATGGAAAAAGTGACAGAGCGCAGCGAACCGCACCGAAAACACAAGGGAAGCTCTGCTCAGGCTGTGACCACCACCTAGTGGAGAAACAGCAGGGAAAACACTGCCCACACAGCGGCAACAGGTGGGCTGCACCCACACCTCTGCATATGTGTGGAGTATCTCTCAGATAACGCATGCAGCTGCCAAGGCGGAGACACAGAAATCCAGAAAAGACACATGCATGTTAGCTATACAACACGCTAAACGTAAACCGCCCCGCAGAATAAACTGCTTTCAACTGTTTGAAAGCAGAGCTGGCCATGGCTGCAGCAGCAGACAGCTTTCTCGACCTGTCCAGCAAGGGGTTTCTGCTCCTCCAAGGGCCCCCGGTCATGAGGGGCCCCGGAACTGCACACGGGGCCTCCCTGTGTTCTGTGCTTCCTCCTCGCACCAAGCCACAGGGGACAGGCTGACCTACCCACTGAGACAGAGACAGCACTTGCACAGGCTCCCTACCGCTGCCCAGGAAGCAGGGCGAGCCCATCACAGCGGGCAGCTGCGCTACTTCCAGTAATGTGTCTGCCTTGACAGTTGGAGTTTGAAACCTTGCCGGTTGCCTTCTGTGAGTGAGAGATGGCGGAGAAAGTCGTGCCCGGCTGCAGTTATGGTGTCAGGCGGTGCCTGCCAGGGGCACCAGTGGTTGCAGGACAAGCAGCAGGGAGGTTGCCGTTCAGGTGTCCAGTGGCCCAGGATGCCCAGGCATAAAGGGTTTAGCCCATTTAGCAGTTTTTGGGTTTTTGTTTTTCTGAGAATAGGTCTCACTATGTTGCCTGGAGCAGTCCCGATCCTGTGGACTCAAGCGACCCCCAGCCTCAGCCTCCCAGGTAGCTGGGATTTACAAGTGCCCGCCGCTGCTCCCAGCTGCTTTCTCAAGACCAGGTCTTGCTATGTTGCCTGAAAGAGTCTTGAACCTGTGAACTCAAGCGATTCCTGGTCTTTTGCCTCCCAGTACTTGGATTACAGGCACTCGCCACCATGCCTGGCTGTAGCCCAATTTAGCGGTAACTGGATGGGACTGAAGATGACAGAAGCTGCCAGGGACAATACCAAAGAGCTTTCAAACAACTCCCTGCAGTTCAGCTGGGAGCCCATCTCAGAGAGAAGGGGTACAAACGGGGCGCTCCGCAAAGAGCTGGGACTGAGGCTGTGCAATGCAAAAGTCCCCCTCTTAGACTACAAGCTCCACACAGTCAAGGTCTGACTTAGATTCCCCAAACCACACCCCACCACGTGCGGAGGCTCTTACGAGATACAGGTGGTCAAAGATAAGTGAAGGCTTGTCCATCTGTCCCAAGATAAGCAGCATCTCGTTGTCGATGAATTCCTTGAATTCTTTCAAGTTACAGTTCATCTGCTTCTCTAACTCATTGCGGATCTGGGGGATGGGAAATAGGAGGAAAAGCAATTTGTTAAGGACAACAGCCATCAACGGCAAAGCCATCAAGTCACAACGCGAACGGTCGGTCACCGTTTCCAGGAAAGGTCCTCCCCGCATCCCCTAGGTGCAGCACACTTGTGTTTAGAGGCAGAATAGCAGTGCAGGTGGCGGGATGTGCGTCTCCAAGGCAGTCTGATGGGGGGAAGCCCACTACTATCACTGCAAACTCAAATCTGATTCCCACGGGACCTGTGCTATGGAGGGTTTTGTTTTGTTTTGTTTAAGAAAGAGATGAATGTATTTAGAAGAACAGATATGCGAAAAGGGTCGTAAGAGAGAAAAGGAGAGGAACAAAACAGAGAGGAACAAAACAGAGTGGGATCCCAGGCATGGCCATGGCTAGGGAGCTGCGAGGACTCTCCTGGTTCCACTGAGTTCTAAGCACTTCAAGGGTTCTGCCTCAAATACACCACCGTGAAAACCTGAAGTTGCTTGAGAAGGTATCACGACATGATTCTTAAAATGCTCGAATTAATAAAAAGATTGCACGGGACTTTTCAAAGGGTAGTTTCAAGCTCTCAGAGATCTTCCTAGGTTAGGCGGTTACAATGCTTGGCACGCCGCGAAAAGCTGCCTTTCAGGAAAAAGATGATTCCAAGAAACAAGAAAAGGCAGGTGGACGAGGGTCCAGGGTTAGTGACCTGCTTGTGCGCAGTGATCCTGGAGAAATGAGCTGGCTGCATCTCAAGGGGAATGAGGGGCGGTGCAGAGAGGGGACTTGCAGGCAACCCACAGGTCGCCTGGAGCTCTCGGCTCTCAGCGAAGGCCTTACAGGCTCAGAGAGGTTAGCAAAGCAGCCCAAGGCCACACAGCTGGTAGGCAGCAGGGCGGGATTCAAAGGAGACTCTTGACCCTATGCCCAATGATGAGGAGCACCAGGCGCTGGGCTCACGCCTGCTAAGGTCTGGGCAGCAGCTGAGAAGGGCAGCGTTAACTTACTTCTTTGGAGGTCACATTTTCCAGGTCCTGGCTCATCATGATGCTCCGGAGTTTGGCTTTGATGAGGCGCTCGGTCCGCTCTCCTTCGGTCGGCCTGCAGAGAGCACATTGCGGGTAGCAGGGGTTTTAGGAGGCCGGGGCCGGAGCTTACCTGCACAGCAGGTGCTCTGGGGCTAAACAGATACGGACTGGAGCAGCCAGAGCTAACTTCATGGTGTGCATGCTCACAGCCGGAAAGGGAGCGGGTCCGAGAAGCCTCGAGAGTCAGCAGAGTAGAGAGCAGGTCACAAGGACAGGGGGTTTGTGCCTTGCCTGGCCTGCAGAGTAGGAGGCTCTGGGGGTTTGGGGGAGGTGCCAGGGGGCGAACAGGCCTTGTGGTCTCTGCCCAGGACCTCACTGTGGCCACGAGTCCCAGCTCCCAGGATCCCCCAACACGAGGCCTTATCTCCGTGATTCCCCCGCAGCTCCCGAGCATCAGCCCTGGTTCTCACTCTGGAGGCCAGGTGGGACAGGATGGCCCTTCTTCCACTCCAAGGCAGCTATCATTTCTCCCCGACTGGTGCATAATCTCCCCACGGCCCTGGGCGTGCAGCCCCCGTCCTCTGCTCCATCAGGTCGCTCCCCTCCTCAGGGGCTGTGTCTGTCACAGGAGCACCATGCTCTGGAAGGTGGCTCCCAACCACAAGAGAAGGGGGAGCTGCCCTCCCTTTTTCTGAGACTGAATGTTAACTGGTGCTGCCTCAGGTCCTGAGATACTTGATACAGGATCTGGGCAGGTGCCCTTGGCCTGTGTTGGCGGAGTTACATTTTGGGGCCCAAGGGGTTAGGATGCACAGCCAGGACATTCCTAAGAGCAGAGGGAGAGGCTTGGAAGTTAAGTCCTTGACCATCTCAAGGCGACAGGCCAGACTACTGCATGGCCCAGGAGCCCACCAAGTGGTGGGTCACGTGTTCCTTTAAACATCTGACAGGATGTGGACCCGTTCCTTGGAAGTTCACAATGCCCAGGTTTGTGTATAATTTTATGATTTTTTTTTTGAGACTAGGTCTTGCTATGTTGCCCAGGGTACCACGGACTCAAGCGATCCCCAGCCTCAGCCTCCCAGGTAGATAGGATTACAGGCATGCACCACCACTCCCAGCTATTTTTTGAGACTAGGTCTCAACTATGTTGCCCCGGGCGGGTCTCGAACCCACAGACTCAAGTGATTCCTAGTCTCAGACTCCCTCCCAGGCTGGGATTAAAGACACGTGCCAACGTGCCTGGCCCTTTGTCTATATTTTTTTTTTTTAATTTTTAAATTTTTTAATTTTTTTGTGGGAAGAAAACAAGTTACATACAGATAGGTATACATATTACAATACCATAATTACAAAATTATAAACCATGCAAAATAATATATTATTTACTCTTATGTGTGATTTGAAAGTTTCAAATGCCATAGGACTGATAAACATCAGATCCAGTGTACTGATTATTATTTCTGGGAATGTATAATGGGGAAAGGATAGAAGAGATGTCCACAGAGAATGTCAACTATCTCTGTGATGGCTGGGTTTTTTTTAAATTTAATTTAAATTTTAAAAAAATTGCATATATATGTGTATTTATATTTATATTACATTATTGTGTACCCCGGGGTTCTCCCACTTCCCTAACACCTGCTAACCATCCTGCTCTTTTGTGCTCTCTACCTCCCCTGCCTTCTTCCCCCCCCTCCTTTCTCGCTCCATGGTTCAGTCCCATTGGTTGTTTCTAATTTTTCCTATTTGTTTGTTTTTCCCTATATCCATCATATAAGTGAGACCATCCTGTATTTCTCTTTTTCTTTTTCGCTTATTTCTGCTAATATGGGTCCTTCTAGTTCCATCCATCCTTTGTCTATAATTTTAAAAGGGGGACGTGATCACAGACGCTCCCGCCCAGTCAAAGACCATACATGGGCCACAGCGTAGGAGGCCCTGCGGGAAACGCTGGCACAGTTCTAGGAGAGGTGACCCTCAACCAGTGGGGCACAGGGCGGGCGAGCACGGGGGTGAGGAGGCACCGCACTTACTTGTCCACGAAGAGGGCGGGGGAGTCGGGCCGCGTGGACTCCAGGTCCTGCATGGCATTCCACTCGTTGAGGCAGCTCTGCTCGGAGCTGATGCAGCTCTCGTAGTAGGTGGCCCAGATGAGAGCCACGCCCCCGGGGAAGTAGTTGTGCCTCCTGGCCACTTCACAGGCCTTGTGAAGGACCTGCAGGGCGGACCTGGGGTGAGGAAGGGGAGAACGTCAGGTCTGGGAAGGACCAGAAGGCTTGCAGGCTCCCCTCCGATGAATGGCTTAGCAATGGGGTAGGGGAGGGTGGTTCAGAGAGGGGTCCTGGGAGTTGCTCCTCTACGTAAGGTCACGTGGCAGGGTAGAGGACAACTGACAGCCACCAGGTCAGAGCTACTCTCCCTGACACGGGTACTGAGCCCAAGCGTGGACAGAGCAGCCTTCACCATTCCAGACAAGGACATGGGACGGCTTCCTACCAGCTGAGCTGGCTTGATGCCACGCCCCATGCCACTGAGAACCCCCCTACAGATATCTTCTGAGGCTGTCTCTTCTCCCGGGAGGAGCCACGCGGAGGTCCAGCAGTTGGAAGGAAAGAGTCCCCCCAAGCACCAGAAACATGCTTTGTAGGTGCAATAACTTGTCTCCGACCCACTCAGCAATGCTGGAAGAGCTATGCTGCTTAGATTTCCTTAAGGAAATTAGTTCTAGCTGGGCACGGTGGCGCATGCCTGTAAGCTTCAGCCTATGAACTGGCTGCAGCTAGGGATCGTGGTTTGAGTCCCACTCAGGGCAACATAGCAAGCCCTAGTCCCCAAAAATAGCTGGGTGTGGTGGCACATGCCTGTCATCCCAGCTACCTGGGAAGCTGAGGCTGGGGATTACTTGAGTCCGTGGTACCCTGGGCAACATGAGCCTGCGGTTCCATGGGCAAAAATAGCGAGACCTAGTCTCAAAAAGAAAAAGAAAAGGAAATGAGTTCTAGAAACTCATTTTAACACAGGTGGGGGGATGGGCAGAAGAAACAACACTGAAAGTATATATGGTAACGGTCCAGTGAGTCATTTTTCACAAAAATCTAGACCTAGATTTCTCAGTGGACGGGCTGAATCTGAATGGGTTAGGGGTGAAGGAACGAAGCCTTGGACAGAGCTAGTGACATCATGGGTCCCTGTCGCACATACTTGTCCTATCTCTAGGCTGGCGGAGGGAATGAAGTTATAGTGCATATTTAACTAAATTTAGTTCTGGCTCTGAAGTTTTGGGAAAACACGTGGCTCTATTTTTTACTTGCCTATAAAGGAGGAGATAACCAATTACCCAGGGACACAGAGAAACAATCTGGAACATGGACAGAATGATACTGTCATGATTTTCCCCCAAATAATCCAGCACTGACTGCAGCGGAGAGACAGAGGAAATAATGAAAGGCGATGCTAAGCTGTGGTTCCTGCACCAATAATGCAGAAATCTCCTGTCTCAGAGAAACGAACATTTTTCTTGCAGTGCTGGGCAGGGCTCTTGTCTTCAGGAGCCACAGTGGCCTCCTGAGTCTTTTCCAGGTTATTTGTGAGACTGCTGTGCCTGCTTCCCAGGTATCCAGTGCCCAGCAGAGTGCTGCCACCTTCAGGGACCAGAGGGCCTACTGTGCGCTGGCACACACAAGTGAACGACATTTTCACTGGAACGACATTTTACACTGTAGCTATGTACAAACAAAAAGCACTTTCAATAAAAACCACCCATGTAAAAACTGACCAAAGAACTTGGAATATACAGTTTGGAGGATAACTCTTCACCATTATAAGAAAAAAACCAAAAACCCACAGATATAGTACTTTCAACAGACATCTTTAACTTTATCCACATTTCATTAGATCTAAAGTTCATTTTCTGTATGAGATTAAACTGTGTGTCCTGTGTATTGAGATCCTATTCATTTATAAATATATACTTAAATTGTTACATATAACACATTTATGTATTTAAAATGATATTTACAAATACATATATACTACCTTTAATGTGTATTTCATGCAAAAAAAAAGGACATTTTTCTAAAGAAAATACAGAAATGGCCAATAAGCATGTAAAATGATGGTCAATGTTCATTCATTGGGGAAATGCAAATCAAAACCATGATGCAACCACCCCGCACCCATTAAGATGACTTAAAAAAAAACCAAACCCTGGAGTGGGTGTGGATAGACTGGAAACCTTATACATTGGGGGAGGGGAGGAGGGTGTGTAAAATGGTGCAGCTGCCATCGGAAGTATGGTGGTGCCTCCAAAAGTGTATTATGAATAGACTCCATACCACGGTCTTGTGCACTTAAAAAAGGGTGGCAACAGTTAAGTTTTATGTGACCTACATTTTGTCATAAACACCAAATACACATATGCAAAATACACATACACAAAATATACATGTATATACATATATTTTGCCATCTACACAAAATCAGCACACCTCTAGGAGTTTTTAGATGGGAGAGGGTTTTTCTATACATTCTTGTCAGCTAGGAAGAGATTTCTAAAGAAGTAAGTGCCTTACCACATGGCCTGGACAGACACAGGTTTAAAGACATGCATCCTTCCGGCAGTGCTGACACTGAATCCACTGGGAATGAAAAGCAAAGAGAAAGACACTATGGTGAGAACCTGGGTGCTGACCCTCATGGCTGACCTCATGGTCATGGCTGACCTCACAGCCATGGCGAGAACTAGCCTGTTTCTTGAGGGCATGTAGGCCCACTGTCTCGGAGACGAGGGTTAAAGGGGAAAAAAAACCCACCAAATTAAGCTCTCAAATCTCTAAGATTTGCTTTTAACTCAGCAACACCAGCTCTGCCAAAACCTAAAACCCCAGCCCCGGGCGCAAGGCAACGAGGGCATTTGCAGTGTCCTGGCAGGAGCTCCAGGCCACCAGCTACCCCCCATTCCCTCTATTACTTATTTGCTTTGCGGCTGCACGGAGAATCTACCAAAGGGAGATGAAACATAAACATGGAAAACTCTAACCATAACCCTCCCTCTTCAAGCCAGCTGGTCTACCCCTCCCAGGGCCCTGAGGCTTTCTCTGTGGGACACCAGGGTGGGGACAACTCCCTGAACTGCTTCTTCCACTCGCCCTAGAACCTAGGTCTTCCCCCACCCCGGAGGTGGCACATGAGGAAGCTGATGGTCCTCTGTCCCCTGTCTACCTGCCCAGGCCCAACCCCAAGGTGGCACTTTTAACTCAGGGGTACGTGTAGGTCCTTCCTTAACCCAAAGACCGTGAGCTCCTGCCAGCTACGTCTGTTGGTGAACATTCAGGGTGGAGGCACGTAGTAAATGTTCCTTTAACAGAGCAAAGCAGACAAGTGGGTGCTCACTTCCCGGGGCCCTTGAACCTCATGTAGCAGCAGCTCCCGTGATGTGCCCCACTGACACGTGGGGAGGCAGGCACCCTCACGGCGTGTGCTCATTGGGGGGCACTGCTCCTCCAGCCACAGCAGCCTGGTCACACACTGAGCTCAGGCTGCCACCGCCCGCAGTCCCAAAGCTGGAGCGACAGATTCTCTGTGTGTGTGTGTGTGGGGGGGTGTCTCCTTACCCATCTCCATCGAGGTGGATCTTTGTGTCACTCCAAAGTCGGAGAACCATCCCGATGGTGCAGCTTTTACTGTAGGAAGAGAGGAGTGAGGGATGACCTTGGGCATGCAGTCTCCCCTTTGTCCCTGCCCAGAGGGTCATGCTGACAAGGGGCAGCCACCCCCCCTCCTGGGTGCTTCGCCTCTAGAAGAAGCTCTTAGGTGGTCTGGGGAGGGACCCCTGAATTGCAGAAGACACAGGTCTGGGGTGACCCTACTACCAGGAGCTTCCAAGGAACCCTGGGTGGGAACAGCCAGGCTGCTCTGACCCGGTCACTTGCTGAGGACATGTCCCATAGACACGGGGCCTCTACTGCACGGGCGACTGCCCGTCCACCCTGCACAGGGGTGAGGTCGCTGATGCCAACATACACCTGGCCGAGGCCACCCTCACTCAGGGGGACAGGGGTGAGCAGTGGCAGCCACCCCAGCTGCCTACCCTGGGTGGCAGGGAGCCAGCCAACACTCTTAGTGGAGCTCATTCACCTTTTGTGCAGCTGCCGTTTTAAGAACCAGCCTAGCCTGCTCCCGTCTCGGCCATCCTAACAGTGAAACGATACTGATCGGCTTGAGGCTGGCGCCACAGAGAAACACAGAGGGAAAGAAAGGGCTTTATCAGAAGGTCTCCTCACATTATTACAAAATTCTCTAGGCATTCAGACAACAATCAGCCTGTGAGGAACGGCTGTCACTGTGCCAGGGGCCAGCTCAGACCACCTCCAGGGTCTGGAGCTGGCAGCTCTGCTTGCACTTAGCAGCCCCTCCAGGGAGCAAGGCCCTGCAGAGGGGCACCCCAGCTGGGGCTCTGATCAGCTCCTTCCCCAGAGGATCCCCAGGCCCCTCAAGTGTGGGAAGGTGGCCTCGAGTCCTGGTCTCCTCATCTTTGGGAAGACGGCCTTGGGTCTTGGCCCCTCATCTGTGGGAAGGTGGTCTCAATTCTGGCCCCTCATCTGTAGGAAGGTGGCCTCAAATCCTGGCCCCTCAACTGTGGGAAGGTGGCCTCGAGTCCTCCCAGTCAAATCAGATCAACCTTTTTGATTGAGTCACATCTCCAGTCCCACCCATTCCTGACGGGTCAGTTATCTTTCCTCTGCTGAGCTGCAGAATAGCATTTCCTCTGAGCATGCCCAGAGCTACACAGCTATGTCAGCGCTCCGGAGGAGTGACAAGAGGGCTCTCAGAACCTCAAATCAACACGCAGACAGTCTTGGGGTGCCCTGGGAACATGTGTCCCACTTCAGCACTGACAACTCCTGGCAGAGAGCCACAAAGGGCACAAATGGGGGTGGGTGGGAGCCCAGGGCAGGAGGGTGTCCTTCTGGGGCAGGTGGAATTTTGGGGTTCACGGTCCACGGGCAGGACATGAGGGTCCCCGAGTCCTGCAGGATGCAGCAGAGGCCCGGGCGGGCCCAGCACTGTCTACGGGACATGGGGTGGGGGGCGGGGTGTCATTAAG
Organism: Uropsilus gracilis; assembly: GCA_004024945.1. Taxonomy (NCBI): domain Eukaryota; kingdom Metazoa; phylum Chordata; class Mammalia; order Eulipotyphla; family Talpidae; genus Uropsilus; species Uropsilus gracilis. Next base: position 17,790 of record PVHY01015680.1, on the reverse strand, counting down.
CCAGCCTTCCCTAAGTGCAGAGATGGGCCAGAGCTGGGTGAGGGCTACCCGCCAAGGCAGATGTCCACATCCACAGAGGACTGACACCTCTCTCGGCCTCAGCCTGGAGTCAAGAGCAGGGACCGAACCAGGGAACATGATGTGCCCGGAACAACGCGGCAAGTTCCTGAGCGTTCCCTGATCTGTCACTGCTGTGCATCGTGAGCGGCCCTGCAGCGATGCACAGTGAGACATCGACATGAAGGAGGCCCGTGAGTTCTCACAGACGGGACGCCAGCGAGGGACATGCAGGGATGGGAAGGGGGTCTTCTGAGAGGAAGAAGGGCCCAAAGGATAAAGCAGGTGAGGGCAGAGACAGGAGGAGAGAGCAGTTCCAGCTCCCCGAGCCCTGCAGGATGGAGCAGAGGCCCACGCAGACCTGCAGGGGGCTGTCAAACAGGAGCCAGCAGGTCAGCCACTGTGCTCCTCAAGAACAAGAGGCCCAGAAGGCGCACAGGGGGGTGGTGTGCGAGGTCCGGGTAAGAGAGGATACAGACCCTGGGAGGAGCGGACCGAGCACCTCATCTAGGAGTCCCCTGCCCAGCTCCCCCCACCCCACCTCCCCCACACCCTGCCACTCCAAGGCTCCCCAGAGGCCTCTGAAGCCTGTGGGGGCAACACTCCTCTATCTCCTTCAAGCTTGCTCTCTTTCGTTGTAAGGAAACACAATCTCACGGCAGGAATTTAGGAAAACAAGCCTATCTTGGTCTCAGCAGCCAAAGGCTTCTGGAGAAGACCAGGGCTCTGCGCACAAGCCAGGGGTGAAGAAAGCACTGCAGCGTGAGAGCTGCAGCAAGCATTGCTCCCGGCGCCCCCTCCCTGTCCCACAGCCGGAGGACAGCTGCCCCGGGACCCCGATACGAAACCACTTTGTTTCTGGTCCTGTCCCCCCCCCCCCCACTCCCCAACCATGCACGCCAGCCCCAGCCTTGGGGTTACCAGCTGCACAGAGGCTATGGTTCAGACTCAGAGAGCAGAGAGTTGCTGGCTTGAGAGCAAAGTGTGTGGTGGAAGCCAAGAAGACTCGGGTGGGGGGGAACCCCAAGAGAAAGAAGTAAGGGGAGGCAAAGACAGGCAGGGCATTCCAGGATGGGTGTGAGCAAGCACACGGAGGGGTCTACTCCAGCTGGGAAAGAAGGGACTTGGGGTGCACGCTCCGCCCGTGACATCCGGGCTATGAGCTCAGAAAGGGCAGAGGCTGGGTTCTCTCATGGTGTGGGCCCCGCACTGCCAGGGCCCCCGCACAGGGAAAGTGCTAACAAGCACATATGTGGCAAGTCTTGGAATGAGTTGCTGAACAAGGGGGTGTAGAGGGAAGAGGGAAGGAATGAGCGGGGCCCAGGCTGCAGGTTCCAGCAGCTTCTGCGGGAGGACCAACCACTCCAGCCTCCTGAGCTTCTCATTTGTAAAACCTGAGATAGGGCTACCTGCCCCACAGGGTGACTTAGGGTTTAGTGAGACATTTTTGGAGCATCTGTTAACTTCCCTGTGCTATCCAACCGAAGCAACAGGCATGGCTGGAGAAGGGACAGACAGGCATAAGACGCTAGCACGAGGTGCCGAGAGGAGGGAAGCTCGCCGTGGGGGGAACAGGCTGGAATTCAGGGTCAGAGTTAGGGACCCTCTGTGCTGAGGGGAGTCCCTGGTGCAGAAAGAATCCAGAGGGCTGGGTCATCGTCTGGCAAACAAATCTGCATCACGGCTAAACACTCCCCGCCCCTCTGCTTCCCGGCCATACAATACACTGGGGCCTGGCCTGGCTGATAGTGCCTGCCTGCTGGAACCTCCGTGGGAAGCCCATGCCTACCACCTCCACGGGGGCTTGCTGGAACCCGCCTTCTGAGACAGCCACCCCCCTGTCACCTTTCAGGCCCAGCCTTCCCAAGCAGCCTGGACGCCAGCTCAGCTGACCTCCCCAAGCCTGCTGCGTGCGGCCAGCTTCCTGCTGCCACACGTGTGGGGAAAGTCACCAAGGCAAAGTCTTCCCTTTCTGGGTCATTACTTATAAGGAGTGGCCAGGTCCTGGCGGCTAGCGTGTGACTGACAGCGGTGCTCTCATCATGCAAGGCCAGATAGTGGCCTTGCCACCCAGCCATGGGCACCTTCTGCCAACTCAGCCTGAAAAGCTCTGCAATGCACCTCCCTACACTGTCCCACCCTGACCTCACCCAGCTGCCTGCTGGTCCTTGAAGCTAGTCTAGCCATCGCAGGCCCCAGATGCCCCTCTAGTTCACCCTAGCCCTCTTCCATGTTTCCAAGGCCCCTGCAAGTCTCCTAATAGCTGAGCTGGTTACCAGCTGCCAGCTGTGGTTTCTTCCTTGCAAAGTGTTACGGCTAAGACCTATATGTGCTGCTGCTTTCTTGTTCCCCTGGGCTCAGCCTACTGCCTCACGCACAGGAGAATGCACGTGAGCTGTGGGCTTCGTGAGTGAGAAGACTAGCGTATGATGAATTAGGGGAGTCTTACTAGAATCCCGTCTTAACAAACCCAACATTTGCAATGACCTTACATGCACCCTAACATCTAATTTGCCCTACATGTCAGCTGCTCACCACCATTCACAATATAATAGGGTCTAAGACAGAAAGAACTTGGCCTCCAATTATTGGGAAATTCTAACCCTCTAACCCTCTCTTAGCCTGTCATCAGCAGTACCTGGGAATCCACAGAACCATCTAAGGTGCTGGACACCGTGCCTATCGATCACACGCTACATGGGCCCATCAGCCTGGAGGGAGTCTTCCCAGCTTCACTTGGTTGGCTCCTGCTAGTCCCTGAGCATTGACCACAGCCACCACCCCCTTCAGGAAGCCCTCCTGGCTGCAGAACCCTCATCTACATCATCTCTGATGGCACCAGTGTTAATACAATGTGTCTGTCCTCTCCCATGACCTGAGCTGAGACCAGAGACTGAATCTAGCTTGGTGCCCAGTCCCTGGGAGCTGCAATGGCATGGTCCACGTTCCCCACTGCCCCCACCACCTGCCATCACACTTCCCACTGCCCTCTCCCTGGATACACCGTTTTCTATGTGGTGGTAGACACAGTTTTCTGGCAGCCATTCTCGCCCGCACAGCAGAAGGGTATCACCATCCCATGAGACTTACCTCTCCTTACTGGAAAAGTCGACTCCCAACAGGATGCTCTCTTCTGTGTCCTGGCGGCCACTGCTGTCCACCACCACCATGTAGCGGACCCGCTCCGCCCAGGCGCTTTCCAAGCGCACAGCCTAGATGGGCAAAGACGCTCTCACCAGAAGCCCTTCGGGGTGGGGCCCCCTCCCTCCCCAAATCAAGAGCGGGGACTTCTGCTGTCTGCCTTACCTACCCCCTGGTCAGTTTAGGAACCAAGAGGAGATTCTTAGGAGCAGGACCCAAGTCTCGCTCACAGCCCCGCTCCCCACCCCCGAGGCATGAAGACCAGTAGCTGGCTCAGAGGGGACCCCTGAAGTTTGCTAAATGGGCGAGCAAATAAAAACCCAGAGAAAGAAGAGTCCAACTTAGCATGGAGCGATAGAGAGACCTGGCACATGTACTCTCCGGATCTTTGGGGGACTGAGGGGGAATCTGCTGGGATGGAGAGCTGCAGCCCCCCGCCAGCTGCCTGCCCATTGCTCATGCAGAGGGCCCTACTGAATGTCGCAATTAAAAATTAAAACTTGCCACTCTCATCTCTTCTTACCAGCTTGATCCTATCTTCACAACGCAGAAGGTTGATCATGACTTGAAGGTGTTGGGGCAAGTCACCTGTTGAATCAAGGGAGAAAACGCTAAGAGGTCTTCCACCTTCTAAAGTAGGCAGGAGGCTGGGCATGGTGGAGCATGCCTGTTAAGCGGCAGCCTAGGAAGCTGCGGCTGGGGGCCAGGGATCATGGTTCAAGTCCTGCCGGGGGCACGTAGTGAAACCTAGTCCCAAAAAAATAGCTGGGTGTGGTGGGGTGCACCTGTAATCCCAGTTACCAGGGAAGCTGAGGCTGGGGACCGCTTGAGGCCATGGTACCCCGGGCAACATGAGCCTGCGGTTCCCATAGGCAAAAATAGTGAGACCTAGTCTCAGAAAAATAAAATAAAATAGGCAGGAAAAGCCAGGCGCAGTGGCGTGCACCCATAATCTCAGCGCTGGGAGGCCGAGGCCAGGGATCGCTTGAGTCCGTGGGTTCAAGACTACCCCAAGCAACACAGCAAGACCTAGTCTCAAAAAATAGCCTTGTGTGTTGGTACGTGCCTGTAATCCCAGCTACCTGGAGGCTGAGGCCACACCTGAGTCCCCGGGTTCAGGACTACCCCGGGCAACATAGCGAGACCTAGTCTCTAAAACAGAAATAATAATAAATTAAATTAATTAATAAAATAATAGGCAGGAGCCTAGGAGAGGTTGTCCGTGCCCTGCCCCTCTCAGCTGTCCTCTTCCAGGAGGTCACAGGCCAGGACTCCCCACCTGGCACCGGAGTACCCAGAGGACTGGCAGGAGCTAACAGTTCCCTCTGCAGTAGCTCCACTTACAGGGTCACCGATGCCACCACACCGGTTCTGTGTTTGCCGGGCCACCAGCCTCTGTTCTGAGCCACGGAGGCCAAAACAATCTCCTTTGTCCAATGAGTACTTGAGTCACAGGGACATTCTCCACACAGACTCCTTTCAGAGGGCCCGTCCACGGCGTGCAGAATTGCTGACGAGCAGAAACTCCCAGTCCCACAAGCCGTGTGCACGAGGTCGCTATGTGGGAGCGCTCACCAAACCCTTGCGGAAGGAGTCAGAGAACACAGCCCAAAGCACAGGCCCAGGAAGATTCTGAGAGAGACCAGGCAGGCTGGAGCTGGGTCACTTTTACACGGACCCGGTGACCCTCAACTGGGGCTCCTACTGGAGACTCAGGGGAACTGCCAGGGTTGTATCAAGTCACATCCGAGCCTGCCCAGAGTGGTCTCTGTGGCACCCCTGCACAGCTGGCCACCTTCTGCCTTTGGAAGCTCCAGTCCATTCCAGGAGCAGAAGCAGAGGAACTGGTGAGCGGGCTCTCCTCTCACCCCATGGGCCGTCCAGGGCTCAGCAGGCTGAGGGTTTTTGCAAAATGGTTTTGCACTTACTTCCCCAAGCTGGTTCACAGGATGAAAATATTCTTTGAATTAGAGGAAGGAGACATTTCATACTTAGCGAACAAAGTTTGTGCGCTCGTTTTGTTGTAGGTATTATAGTTCCGATGTGAACAATGGTTAAATCCTAAGAGGGGCAGAACCAGGAGCAAACTGGAGAGTGTTTACAGTTTCATGGTGCTAAATGCCATTGTCCTAACAACAGTGACCGCTCCTCAAGCATCCTTGAGGTGAGCATGACTGGAGTCAATTAAAAACCCTGTATCCTCGAGGTGCAGGTACTGGACGTGCAATGTGAGGGAGGGGAGGGGGAAGGCAACTAGGACCCACAGGGAGCTGCAGATCTGGAATAAGAAGTCAGGTCCTTTGGACTCTGAGGCAGATATCCTTCCCACTGCCCACACAGCCTCCTGCAGCAGGACAATTATTTTCTCAGCTTGAAGCCGACCTGAACCTTGATCACAAACACTACCATATGAAAAGCAACGCTGAGTCTTAGTGTTTGCCTTTCATGGGTAGGACATCCATGGGTAGGATGTGAATTTTAACCTGGGGATTCAGTTTTAAAATGAGGCTGGGTGACTTGAGGGGAAACCAGCAAAGTCACCAAGGTGACAAGAAACCTGGCTCCACTGTGACTTGCTTTCACATGCAGCTCCAGGAAGCAAGACCTCCCAGCCCCCTTGAGGAGTGTGTCTCCTGGCCACCCACTAGAACAGCGATTCACGTGTACGAAAATGCTATTCCTCTTTTCAAAAATTGCCTTTAGTTTCAAAGTCAAGTTACTGAAGAAAATCAGCCTCATTCCTCTACAGGCATCTCTCAGTTGTCTGTTTTTGGACCTAAATGAATAGGCTTGACCCCTACCTCATCACCTCTGTCTACTTCCCCAAGCCCAAGCCACTATTAAAGAAGAAAGACCCCTCCAGCCTCCCACAGTGCCCGCCAAGGCTCCTGAAGACAGGGCTCCTTAATGACAAGAAGGGACAGGGTCCTCAGGGCCCATAGACCAGGCAGACAGCACCCATGGGGGTCCTTTTCAAGGGAACAGCACCTAACGTGACACATTCTGGTGCCTTATTAAAAAGATGGCAACTTAAAATCTGCAGCTACCTAACCAACCGCGAGAGTGGAAAATCTTTCCATCCAAGTAGAATGCCCCCCCCTTTTTTTTTGAGACTAGGTATCACTATGTTGCCCGGGGTACCGCGGACTCAAGCTATCCCCAGCCTCAGTTTCCCAGGTAGCTGGGATTATAGGTGCCTACCATGGTGCCCAGCTACTTTTTCGAGATCAGGTCTCACTATGTTGCCCAGGGTAGTCTTGAACATGGGAATTCAAGCGATCTTCCAAGCCTCTTGCCTCCCAGCACTTGGACAACAGGCACACGCCACCACGCCTGGCAGAATGTCCCATATTTTTTATGTAACCGCATGTGACTGGAAGGGGTAGAGTCCCTCCCCAGTGCCACCTTCCAGGGTAAGGTCCGGCCGCCCAGGTGTGGGGCCCGGCTGCCCAGGTGTAAGGTCTGGCCGCCCAGGTGTGGGGCCCGGCTGCCGGGTCACTCTAGATAAGAGCTTTGATCAGCACCAGTTGTTATATTATAAACTGGGCCCCCATTTCCCTGACCTTGAAAACCAGCATGCTGCTCCCCACGGTCAGGGGAGGGGCCCCCGCCACACAGAAGGCACATTCCCATGTGAGAAGTGTGGGTTTACCTGCATGTTTGTGGGGGTGCTGAAGACTCCGCTGGCCTTGAGGGCTGTTTCCCTGTTGTAAGAAGAGGGCTGCTCCTTTCACCATGAAAAAGCTCTCACTTAAGCTGGAAGGAGGAGAAGAGCACAGTTAGGTCGGAAGTCAGAGGGAAGCAGGCGAAGACATGCCGAGGAAATGCTGGGAGGCTACAGGCGGCCAGTGGAACAAACCCGTTCTTACACAGTCATCTTACATCGTCTTCTCCACAAATCTCGGCCACAGGGAGCCTGCTGGAGCGATTGAGTGAGGAAACGGTGTGTCTGCTAAAACACCCCAGTTCTATGTGACTGTCCCTGGGCTAGGAGTCCCTTCCTGTGGGGCACTGTTAAGGGATCTCACGGTAATACAGCATCTTCTAAAAATAGGAACAGGCCCGATAGGGAGGCTGAGTCACTGAGTGTACGCTCTTACCTTTGATCTTTGTTTCTAACTGCCTGGCTGCTAACCACATCATTGCTTCCTGGTGCCTCCCCTTGATGAAACACCAGCAGAGGACGAAACGGTGCTTTCACTAATTTTTGCATCCTCAGAAAAGTGGGCGGTTACTGTAACCTGACGTCACAGTGGCTGTGACCACGACTGCTGTAGAAACCATCTGGCTGACCTAACAAATTTCTCAGCAGAATGAATCTTTGTGAGGTTTTTTTTTTTTTTTGTCATTATTTTAATTAACAATAACATTCAAATTCAACCTAAAATTTTTTTTTTTTAGTTATCATTAAAATTTTTTTTCATAAGTTAGTTACTAAAAAGACTGCTAGCTTAGGCAGAAATTAAGCCTATTAAAAATGAAATCCTCAGCTATTAACTACTACTGATTATTTGAAAGTACCATTAGCTCTGAAGATTGCCCATAAAACAGACCAGGATTATGATGACAGGGTTTTTTGGTGGGGAGGTGGAGCTACCACATATGGTCGTCATCTTTGTATTTCTAAGTAGCTCTCAAATTTCTCTATTGAGCAAGTATTACTTTTTTAAATGACAGCTGCTTGTTCGATTTTCAAACTAATATGAAACCTGCACTATAATGGAAAGACATTTTATTTTCACTCTGTGAGGTAAGATCCAGTTCAAGTTATAGGGAACCGTAAAAGCCACTCTCTTGAGCAGCCAATGAACACAGAAAAGATTTAAAGAGAAAAGTCTCTAAGAAAAAGCAACACTCTTCTCCTGTTTTAATAGAAATCAAGCCCTGAGAGAAATACAAGGATCTCTTCTGTCACATGAAAAAGCCTTTGTCTCAGGCACCCAATATAAGTAGCTGAACGTTCTTATCCTGGAGTTAAAAAAATTCAGCTGCGTCTACAATCTAAACTAGGAGCTAAGAAAACTCACTACACCAACTAGCCTCTAAGTCAACAGCTTCAGGAACTAGAAAAACAATGCTCCTACTCTGTATTAGTAAGGCCACAGTGAAATGTGTTCATTTTTCCGGCCTGAATTCTCACGCAAGACAGTCACGGCTGACACCAAACAAAAGGACTGAATATCTGAGTCTGGACTTCGAATCACTGACGATAGCTTTGTAAGTTTCACAATACCGATACCCAACATCCTCGGAATCTTCCTCTGCCAGTATCCTGCCAGCTCACCCTCTCTGCTATTAGTCATAGATTTGTACTGCAAGTTTCAAGTGCTGAGGAGCCAGGATGATAAACAGTGGAAGAAATGAGAAGCATTTCTTCTCTACAATCTTTCTCAGCCATTGGAGGCCAAGAACTCTTTAGCACCCATCTGAGCAAAAAGTACAGGTTGTCTTCTGCTAGCTGGGTGCTAATGCATACCATCTTTTTCAACCCCTAAACCTTGTCACACTCTCTTTCTTTAAAAGTTTGCAACCATGTTTGTCTTCAGGTCTATTGGGTTTTAGATGGACACAGGTCACTTGCTACTTATTCTCATCAAAACTTGAAGGAGCTGCCCATGGACTTTAAGACTCATGAAACTTGTGCAATACAGCTCATCCAAGCTACTTAGGGAAATGGCTGCAAGGCAACATCCATCTCTTTGTTCATGAGGAAAGAAAGAAAGAAAGAAAGAAAGAAAGAAAGAAAGAAAGAAAGAAAGAAAGAAAGAAAGAAAGAGAGAGAGAGAGAGAGAGAGAGAGAGAGAGAGAGAGAGAGAAAGAAAGAAAGAAAGAAAGAAAGAAAGAAAGAAAGAAAGAAAGAAAGAAAGAAAGAAAGAAAGAAAGAAAGAAAGAAAGAAAGAAAGAAAGGAAAGAAAGAAAGAAATGAGGGGGGAAAATCCATACTGACCAGAAACCCTAGTGCTCTGGAAACAACCAGCTATGAATGGTGACCTTTGCCTTGGAAATCAGGGGCAAAAATTCCCCTTGGTTTCCCTTACATTTCCTCTGGAAAAAATTTTTGAAAAAGGAACAATGAGAAAGAACCGGCTGGTTTTATCCCTGATTGCCAATAAGCCGGTTGTTCCTCGGTGTTTTTGAGGCTGATAAAGCACCAGAGCTCCCGACTGCAACGGATGCATGGCTGGGGGCACAAGGCGCTGCACCCCCGTTCCCAGGTCAGCCAGCAACAGGACCTCACTGCAGGCACAGACTGGAAGCTGGCCTGTGCCTGGGGCGCGTAAGCAGGGCAGCCACACAGGATGAGAACCACACAGATGACTCCCGGGGCCGAGAGTTTTTGCACAAATGAGCCAGAGATATTCCTCACGACCCCGTTTCCCATCTTTTTTTTCTGCGCTCGCCACAGGCCCAGGGCTTCATGGACCCGTGTGAGAGTGTGGCTTCCTACTGCCAGGCTGGGGGGGGGGGGCGCTCACACCCAACAGGGAACAGCTCAGGAGCCCCACTCGCCAGCCTCTCACGGCCTTGGGGAAGTCTTTAACACATCCATGTTGGTGATGGCACTTTTGCCCTGAGAACCCAGTCTGTAAAGATCTGCACATCAGCCTCCTCAGCCTTCTCCCAAAATGATCACCTTCCAGAGAGCAACTGAAGTCACAGAAGGTTGAACTCAAACCAACAAAACTGAAAGGTTTTCCTCGGTGGCTTTTTTTTTTTTTTGAGTCTAGGTCTCACTATTTGCCCGTGGAACCGCAGGTCCATGTTGCCCGGGTACCACAGACTCAAGCAATCCTCAGCCTCAGCTTCTCAGGTAGCTGGGATTACAGGCACATGCCACCATGCCCAGCTATTTTTTTTGGAACTAATGTCTCGCTACGTTGCCCCGAGCAGGACTCGAACCGTGATCCCTGGCCCCAGCCAGTTCATAGGCTGAAGCTTACAGGCACAAGCCACCGTGCCTGGCTTTCCTCGGTGGCTTTAAGAGAAATTCTTGGGAGGTGAGGAGGGGAGTCACCGCTCTCCCTCCCCTCACCCTCAAGGCTTCTACTTCCACAGGATGAATATGTCCTCAGTCCCTGTCATTTGAAAAGACGACACAGATGAAAGGTTCTCCAAGGCCCTGCAGACAGAGCAAAACCTCAATCGAGGCGCCTCGAAAAACCCCAGCCCTCAGAGAATAAACACCAGTGTCATCCCGAAACTGACACATGGCTGGAAAACAGAAATCAGAGGGGGTGATACGTACTAACTTGGGCTGGAAACCTCTGAGTAGCAGAAGTAGTGAGCCGGCTGCAGGGAGAGGCAGAAGTCAGTGAGATAGCAGAGGCTCATGACTGCCAGGCTCCCGGCCGGGCATCCGTGAGCAGCAGCGTGGTCCCGGGAGGCCGGAGTCTGTGTGCGGGAGCCGCCGGGTCCGATGATCCCACCCCGAGTGCCAATGGCTCTGGCGGAGTTCTTGTCTTCCCCCGATATTTGGGCTTAAAAAGGCCCTTGTCCCTGCATCTCCTGATGAAAGACGGCCATTCAGCGGGAGCAAAACAGCTGAAGTTCCTCTAATCACTTTACTCCTACGGCTGTTTTGTGCAGCCCGGGGAACAAGCAATGGGGTGTGTGTTCGAAGTGGGCAGGGAAAACAGCTGGCCGCCAAGTCACAAATGCCAAGCGGTGAGGACCCCCTTCTCGCTAGAATCGCCCCACTGAAGGAGTTCTAGTTCTTTCGGATCACCGTCCGCTCGCCCCACGGCGGCCGTGGGCAGCTGTCACCGTTACTCAGCGTTTTCGAAGCCTTTTCACATTCTGGAAATTCTTTAGTCCTGCTACTCGCGACCTGAAGAGGCAAGTCTGGAGGGGGGGGATGCCAGGTAGCGGGGCCAGCGTGTGTGCACGTGGGAGGGGCTTTGAGAGGTGACAGTGACGGGTGCAGCCCGCTTTTGAAAGATGAAATAGGCTGAAGATAGGAACGTCATCATGCAGGGCAGGACGGGAAAGCACCCCACAAAAGGACCCGAGAGGCGAGAGGACATCCATGCGGTGGAAGCTGGAGCACCCGGTGAGGGAGGCCTCGTTGGGACGGGTTCCCCAGCTCCTAGACGACCACAGCCTCACAGGAGGACTAAGGGAGGCGCATATAACTGTCTTGATCTCGCAGTTGAGGAAAGCAGACTTGCCCAGGAGAGGCATCTCGACAAGGACGGGACTGACCCCAAACCTGAACCCCACACCCACCTTCCGAACTCCAGCAATGCCAGTCGCCTCTGCTGGTCCAGAGAGTCACCTCTGCCCGGGCCTGCACAGAGGGGCACCCACAGCCCGGGGCCCCGCCTGGGAAGCACGCAGGGCCCAGACGTCAGGGCTGGGATGAGGCTCGGTCCAGCTACCCAACATCGTGTGTAGGAAAGAGAAGGCTCCACTGTGGGAAGCAGAACCGCAGGAAGAGAAGCGGAGTCCTTCCAGCATGACCCTGCCGCTGTCACCCCAACAGTGAGGACAGGGCCATGGCCGGTCCTCATGGACTTTCTGGGAATCCTGAGCGGCTCAGGAGCAGCCAGCCAGGCTGCTGGAGAAGCAGCATCTTGCCAGCCGTCTCTCATCGGCTGAGCACCTGCCACGTGGCAGAGACTGTACCAGTCACTTAGCCATGCCAGGGCATCTAATTCCCACAGCGCTGCAAAGTAGTCATTATTCCCTCCATGTGACTGAAGAAGGAAGCCAGTCGAGTTTCTGGAAGCATCTCCTAGGAGAGCCTGGGCAGCCACGTTTTCAGCAAACACCCTGAGGGATTCTGGTTGCACAGTGAAATTTAAGAAAATAAACACACTGGCTCAAGGACCCTAATTTCGGGTTTTAACTTACATGCTCCTACATGGATGTTCTGATATTCACTTGACGGGCTCTGTTTCAGCCACGCAGCCAAGTATCTGCTGGCTGTGGGGTAGGAAGCGAAGCTGTGCCCATCCAATTTCAACGGAGCAGACGCCACAGTGATCCTGTTAAGAGGGGCGCCCACTTTGGGTGCTGCAGAGATGGGTCATGTCACTTAGAAATATCACTCCTTGAAAATTGGAAAAACAGGAGTGGAAACATCACAGACTATTATGTAAATGTCTCTGATTTCCAACTCTGGCTCTTCAGCTAAAGAAACCAGGAAACTTGACGAACAGATCCATGCCAGGTCTAACCTCAGTTGATTCTAATTCAGAAGGTGTGTCCTGAGTCCTAGGGACCTGCTTTTTTAAAAGTTCCAGAGGTGCTTCTGATGTCGAGCCAAGAGTAAGTTCAGGCATTTCCTGGATTTAACCACCATAGAAGACATAAAGAAAGCTGAGCCCCCCAAATACGTGACATGCAGGAGGTACACAATGAATGTTTTTGAGTGGCATTGTTTTGATTGCAGTAACATTGATGCTACTTAGGAGTAACTTAGGGGTACAGGTTCACCCCTCTTTCGATGTACATGACTGCATCACGCCCATCATCAAAACACCAATGATCCTCCAGGACCGTCTATTGGGTCCTCCGCCTCCTTCACTCCCACCCTCCAACCCCTGCTGGCAGCCTCAATTCTAGAGTCAGAGTTCTAGGATTTGTTTTGGGTTAGTTACTGCCTGTTCCTTTGTGCTGTTTCTTAATATTCCACAGGAGTGAAATCACCCAGTTTGTCATTCTCCTGCTGACTGACTCTGTTTAGCAACATCCCTCCCTGTTCCACCCATGCTGTCACGAAGGCCAAGATTTTTTTCTTTTTTTTTCCCCTAGATACCTGAGTCCTACTCTCTTTTGTTTACAAACCATGTCTTCTTCATCTACTTGTCTGCTGCTGAGCCTCCGGCTTGTTTCCACAGTGTGGCTACTGTAAATACGAGTGTTGCAAAGAACACAGCGGTGCAGACATCCTTTCAAATTAGCATTTCTGCATTTTTTTAGAGAGAGACTGAGCAGTGGTACGGTTGGACTGATGGCAGATCTATTTTTACAATTTTGAGAAATTGCCACACTGCTTTCCACCAGGGTTGGATTAAGCTACATTCCCACCAACCGTATGCCCTCACCAGCACTTGCACACATGTACACACACACACGCACGCACACACACACACACATATGCTTTCTGCTGTTGAAACATAGCACCAATAAAAATGAAAGCAGAACAACAGTAACACCTCCAGGTGCAGTAAGGGGAGATCATGCTAGGTCAGGAAACAAGGTGACGCCCTTCTCAGAAGCAGCACAGGTGAGCAGATAACACAGGTGTATATCTTCCTCCCAGTACCTGCACTCACAGGTGTTCCTGTCGGGTTACAATGACACAACGTGATCATAACAACAGTGACGGGGCAGACTGCCGATACCCTGCTGTTGACAAAGCAGTCTGGCTCCTGCCAACTCATTTATCTTCACAAAACTCTTCAAGGTAGGCTAAGCAGGAAACAGGAAGTTCCGTAAACGTGTCTGCTTCAGGATATCTGATTCAGCATCGTGTGGAAGTCCAGCAACTTGGAGCCTAAAGGCGGCTTCTGTGAAGGATCCCAAATTGACAGGGCTGGTGAGAACGAATAGACCTACTACGTTTACTTTTAATTTTTCAAAAAGACCTGCTTTTACATGGGTAGAGTGAAGCCTTGATGCAGGGTGGTGGCTACTGAGGAGTTTGCCGAGTGGACTTATTGATCGTTCTAGAAGGGGTGAATGAACGTGGAGCTGTTACTCCAAAAAGAAGGGGTGCCAGTGGAGCGTTCATTAATTCCATTCAGGTGAACAGAGATTCGCTATGCCTCTGTCATGCGTGGTCAGTGCTAAGACTTCAGACCTCAAAAATGAAAGCAAGACCACTCCTGCCCTGGAGCGACATTCCAGTGTCATGGTCAGGCAGACACAGGACAGTGGCTGCAATGTCATGCAGTGCACTTGACAGAGAGGAACAGATAAGAAGCTGCAGATGCATCTGCGTACCTGGGAGAGATACCAGCCCGGAGGGTTTCTGGGAGATTTCCCTGGAAGAAACCTTGAAGGATCAGCAAGTCGAGAGGAGAGCAGGGGGCAGGAAGATTACATTACATGTACCCGACAATGACCCGGATTTAGCTTCTGTTTCAAAAGGCGCCACGATGAGTTTATAACATTTTGTTCCAGTTTATAAATCAGTGCCTTATAAGTTTGGATAGCGTAAGCTGGTTTCCCTGAAAGTGATCATCCCTGAGTAAACGAAGAAATTCAGGTCTCTGAACACGCAAAACAAAGCATCAATGTGGGACTCCTTCTGGTTGAGTAACCATGGGTCAGCGAAAGCTTTTAGCACCTGAACGCCTAGTCCACCAGAGGCACTCAATATATGTTCTCTTAAAGAAACGACAACTTCTGTTTGAATTCAGGTGCTTTAGAGCAAGTGCCTCTATATTCTCTCCCACTTATTTCTTACAGCATCATTCTGATGAAAGAAGACAGAGAAGATAAATGAATGGTCTATGTCACAGGGCCAGTATGGAGAGGTTTCCACTTTGTAAGCTGCCTGCAGAACGCTCCCATCAGCAGGCTCCTGCAACAGCAGTCACAGGAAAAGCTGGTAGTGATCTACTATCAAGTCCTTCCGGTGAGGGTCCCGATGCAGTCAGAAGCCCACTCCTGGCAAAGTGAGCTTTCTAAAGCTATAAAGGAGACTAGAGACCTCGTACCTGAAGTGAGCAGAGACGACTGGAGGGGGAGACAGAAAACTTCTCCCGTTGCTCTCTTGCAGGCTGTTTAATCACTTTGAACTTGTTAGGCCAGAAGTCACAGGGACCCTGAGGTGCACGGTCTTGCTTCCTTATTTAATTTTGTGTTTCACAGTGCCATCGGGCAGGGTCTTGCTTCAAATCCCATTGTTCAGAACAAAAGAAACCAAGCAACTCACCTGGTACACCGCTGAGCTAAAGCTCCCAGACTGCTCCCTGATGCTGAGAGCAGGGAAACCTCTAACTCTGCTGGGTGCTGCTCTTAGGAAGTGGGGTCATAGGCACACAGTGCTGGTGGTGCTCACCCCAAACGTTCTGGCTGCCAGGGTGTGCATTGTTTGGTTAGAAGGCGTAGGCTGCTCTCAAAGAGAAGGAATGTCCAAAAGGATCTCAGACAGTCAGGAACATTTTCTGAAGCCAGCAATACAGCGCCCCTTCATACCAGAGGGTAAAAGCAAGTAGCTGAGAATACCAGCGAGCTTGCAAAAGCAGGGTTTTGCCCTCCCATAAGTAAGACAGCAAATGACGTGCCTTGAATTGCCCGGACAGCCCTTAGGAGAGTTTCAGGATGGCCCTCGGGGCCTGTTCCGTAAAAGCCGAGCTTCCTCTGTACATCTGGTGTACCAGGATGTAAGCCCCCTGAGGAAGGGCAGAAGGCATAAAGGCCGCATTGTGTGGGAAATGCAATGGCAGAAAGACAACCCACCCAGCCAGAAATAACAGGCACATGAAGGAAATGTTCTTGAAACTCAAAAATTCCAAGAACAAATTGTCTCAACCATCCCAGGTTCCTAGTTCTTTTTTGGTATAGCGTCCCATCCCACATGTTTTGTCTGCCAAGAGGTACCCTTTCCAGGGACCTCTTCCTTCCCAGTTTCTCCGTGTGTACTCTCGTTCTGGGACTCGTCACCCTGATGAACCATGCTGGGTACTCAATGCCCAGGCAAGGCAGTGATGCCCCAGAGAACGGTCATGGTCTCTATCTATGCAGTCCCATATGGTAGCTGCTACCCACAGGCTCTACTGACTACTTACAGTTAAATGCGACTGATGAACCTGAGTTAGTCACATGTGGCTAATGTTGGTGCTGACAACATGGCGACAGGGGCTTCTGGCCTAAGGAGGGTCAGGGCTGGACCTCTGGCTGTTGGCCCACTCTGCACAGGTGCTACCCACCCAGCTCACCAAGTTACTTCCTAGTTCCAGAACTTTCAGTGATATGACTCTCTACAGAGTCCAAGCTTGCTCGCTAGCTCTCTCTGCTGGCCACCATTAGCCACTATATGTAACCAGCCTGTATTTATTTACTGACATTCCTGGCCTCAAGGAGCTTATAATACTGTCGAAAAATACTTTACAATGTAAATCTTTCTTGGAGCAGCAAGGAGGTTGGAGGCCTCGGAGTTGCCACTGCCAAGTCCGGCAGCAGGGTAGGGAAGAAAGCCACACTGTGGACTTCCATCCCCAGCCCAGGCTAGTGAGAAGCCCAGGGAAGCGTGTTGAAGAAATTTGTGACCTGTATGAGCAAACTTGGAAATTGTAACTTGGTTTAACTTTGAAACTGCAAAATTTGGAAACTGGAGAACTCGGGAGAATTTGCTATGTTGCTGTTTTCATCATGAGAAGTCTGAAGTGGTTGCTGCTGTTTTATCAGTGAGTCTTGTTGGTTTTGGGTCACTTTCAAGTTGAAGCTGAAAGACTGAGCTGTGCCTTTTGGAGAAGAAGTGATGACACCATCCTGGTTTCTTTGTTGGATCTGAATCTCCCACTTTTGAAGGAGTGACGACACCATCTCAGTTTCTACATCTGGAATAGAGCTGTCTTTGAAGAAGAAGTGATGGCGCCATCTTGGTTGCTTCATTTGGCTTGAAGGTGGGGTGGCCGCCATTTTGTGGATGCACATGGCTGAAGAAGGAGCCATGTACAGCTTTTGGACTGGAGACTGAACTGGTTGACAGAAGCTATAGCACAAAGAAATTTTCTGCCCCCCAAAAACTCAGAATCTGTCCACTATCAATCCAGTAGTCACATAATGAAAGATATCCTGTACTCAAGCAGAGAGTGGAGGTTGTAATTTGAACAATGTACTACATGAATCTCATTGACTCTAGCTGCTATGAAGAAAATGGCTTGGAAAGAAGGATAAAAATTGATGATATGCGAAGACAGTCTGTTAAGCAAAGTGAAAGGGTAACTTGGAACAAGAAAATACAGTAAATATGTAATGAATTTATTTTATATCAAAGGAAACTAAAAATGCAAGTCTTGAGTTGAGAGGACCTTTAAGGCAAAGACTAAAAACCACAGTAGAAGCAAATGAAATGTAAATGGCAAAACGGGCAGACTGTTTTGAGTCACCTGTCATGACGCGAACACACATACATGGCCCAGATACACAAGACATACATTGAAGATAGAGTATAAGCCAAAAAACCAAACCAAACAAAAACAAAAAACCTTTCTTGAATTACACCTGACACCATTTCTCCTCTTTTTCACTCCAAATGTCCTCTGCCCTGTCCCCACCTCTGTCACCATCCCCATCAATTCTTCTACCCCTGCTCAAGCCTGCAGCCCCATGTCATGCCTGTATTCCAGGGCTTTGGCCTTCGCCAGGAGGCTGTCCCTCATTGCTCGGTGTCTTTCAGCACCTCCTCTCACTGTACAGGTGAGGACACCGAGGCTATGAGGCTGTCTTAGGGACCCAAGAGTCCACTTGTCCAACCACATTCCCAGATTTATTTACCTACTAACGGGTGGTGAAGCCATCTTCACACCAGCATGTTTTCACTTCAAAATAGGACTCAAGAGCTAGACATAATTTCTGGAATCTCCTGCTCTGTCCGACATGTAGCAGGATTTAAATAAACACAAACAAGCTGAA
>PVHY01015679.1:0-35476 GCA_004024945.1 Uropsilus gracilis | reverse complement strand
CTACTCCATTCCCTAGTAATTAGTGCTTATATTTTTCCACCTGACACATTACAAGGCAGTATAAAATATACTACCCTAAGCAAGAACACCGACAACTTACAAGTTGTAATGCAATGCTACTTCAAAAAGGAAAATATATTATCACACAACTGGAAGATAGTCTACTGAAAAACAAAATACATTTTATAGTACTTTCTTTTTAGTCTAAGAATAAAAAGACCTGTTAGTTTAAAATTAACCACCCAAATCTGGTTGCAGGTATCCATGGCTTTCAGTTCCAATTTCTTGAGTCTCTGGCCAATTGGTAACTTATTATCTGCATGGGTCACTTTCCACAGCTAGAAACTGTTTAAGGATCAAAACTTTTATCACTGAACAGAATCATACTATCTTATAAAAGCTGTGTAATATCAGAAGCATAGCTTACAGATTTAGTATACTTTTTCTGTTCATATGAAATTATTTATAAATTACTTATAAATTTATTTATAGATTATTTATAAATGAGGTAAAAGCTTCTCCTCCTATACTCTCTTAGACTTTTGTGCATGAGGAAAGCACCAACTGATTTAGCTTTCAACATAATTTTTGTTATTCAATAAACATGATATACAGTTTTAGCTTTCAACATAATTTTTGTTATTCAATAAACATGATATACAGGAAATAAGCTCAAAAAAAAAATCTGGGGGTGAGGAACATCACCTCAACCTCCACCCACCTACCTCTTGCAGCGTCAACAATGTATTAAGAATGGCTGGTAATGTAGTCTGGACAACTCCAAATCTATCTTCTGTAAATGATGCTGCCACTAAGTGAGACAGACCTCAAAGGAAAAAAAACAAAAGCTAACATGAATTAAAATTAGAGCAATCTATTTTGTAATACATTTATTTGAGAAAGAATAAACAGAGAAAGGGCAATACAATAGAAAAATTGGCAAAAGATAGAAATGGGCACTAAAAAGGTATTCAACTGCAGCAGTCATGAATAAGATGAGTCTACATTCTAGCAGGAAAAATATTTTTTTAATAATATAGTATTGGGCAGTGGTATGGGCTAGAAAGAAAAAGTATGATAAGGGAATAGACTACCATTATAACAGTTGAGAACATTTCCTTTTCTTTTAAATAAATATTTATTGACATACCACTGGTTTACAGCATTGTTAGTATTTTGGAAGCATAGGATCTCTTTACAGAGTGGTCTGAAAAGACCTCTCTAAAGAACTATCTAAGCAAGGTTTAAGTAATTCTTTTTTTTTTTTTTTGAGACTAGGTCTCACTATTTTTGCCTGTGGAACCACAGACTCATGTTGCCCAGGGTACCACAGACTCAAGCATCCCCAGCCTCAGCTTCCCAGGTAGCTGGGATTACAGGCACGCACCACCATGCCCAGCTATATATTTTTGGAACTAGGTCTCACTACATGCCCCCAGGGAACTTGAACTGCGGTCCCTGGCCCTGGCCACGGCTACCTAGGCTGCTGCTTACAGGCATGCACCACCATCCCTGGTCTGTTTAAGTAATACTTAAGCTCTGAAAAGGCACACCTATAAGATGATGATAAAGTTCTTTAACAGTTAAGTTTTCATATTTAATTTAAATTGACTGTTAAAATATGTAAAATAAGCTACAACAGCATAGTCTGACAGGTGAAAATAAATAATCTATTAATTGCATTTTTTGAAGTAGAGAAAGATGTGCAAGAATTCTAGGCCCAGTTTCATTCCTTATAAATAAAGAAAATTTCTACCCAAATTGATGTATACCCAAATATCTCAGAAAAATAAACTACATAAAATAAAAATATAAGAATGTACTTGAAAATTCAAAAACTGAGATCAAAGCTCAGAATTGCTCTTTCATGGATTATACTTCAATACTTAAATCATGATTAAAATTACGGTTGCAGTTCATTGAATTTGCTTACCTTCTAATGCCCAGATATGCATTTGGGCATCTGAAAAAACAGCCTGAATGGAAGCCTCTGGGTGCTACAAGTACAATAAAGACATTTGAATAAGTTGCCCTGGGCAAGACCATGATTTTACATAATCAACTACAGAGTGTAACCACAAAAAATTAACAACTGCCTCTCAAGAATTAAACTGAAGTTTTTATACAGAACATTTAATTGTAATAAAGCATTCTGCCACCAACTTATTGTGTGACTTTTGCCAAGTCTTTAAAGTTCTATGTGCCTCAGTTTCTCATTTAAAATGAGAGTGACATCTGTTCACCCCACTTCAGAGGATTAGTACAGAGATCACTTAAGAGAAAGGTTCCAAATGCTCTTTTTAAAAAATAAAAGAAACACCTAAATACATATTGCCCCTCTTCGACTGTCTACCCTCAATCACACTCCAAAGAAAAACCACTCAACCTTCTTTGATACAGCAAGGTCAAACAGTATGGACCAATAACTGGCCCATTTAAACAAAAGCTAGCTTTATTTAGCAAGGCACCCAATAACTCTCATTTAGTAGAATAGTATATCAAATGGCAGTGTCTACAACTCCTTATTATCTGATAGATAACACTTGTGAAGTCAGAATGAAAACTAGCTATTCCCTTTGAAGGAAAAAGGATTATCTCCGTTAGCTTCTGTTCTGCCAGATACTGCCACAAAAGCTATAGGCTAGCCACTTGATCCCTCTGAGCTTCAGATTCCCTTATCTGTAAAATGAGGACAGAAAGACATCCCACAGGAATGCGGTAATAACTGAAAGATTTTAAGTGAATAGAGCATGGCATACATAAGACACACAATAAGTTCTCTTCCTAACCTGAAAAAAGAGCTGAAGTAAAGCTTCAGACAAGCCCTATTCCTCTTACTGAAAGACTTTTCTCAGGGATCTGATAGTTTTTACAAAGCTATAATAGAATAGATCAAAATAGATTTGGGGGGGTGGGGAAGGGCAAAGGAAATTGGTAGTTGGTGGATCTCTGCCACCAACTAGCGAAAAAGTTTCAAGAACTTTAAATAATTATTATGGCTATCACTTTCTCAAATCTCTCCTCACCAAAGTATGCCTCCCACAGAGTACAAATGAATAATATATGTCAATGCAAACTTTCAATTGAAGGCACTGAGTTCAATATTAGCTAATACTGAAGTATCTGCTGAAAGAAGCTAGATTAAGAAAACTAACAAAAACAAAAATTCTTTCCACTCTATATGGGCAAAGGTTTTGCTCATCAAAGAATCAAAAGGCCTATAAAAACAGGAATTAATCTTTAGTTTCTGCTGTTGAGATTTACTTTCCTGTGGCAACTATAAGAGCTGACAGGCAAGTTGAAAATCACTTAGTTTATGGTCTTAACTACAAGTTTTTTATCTAACATAAGTTTGATCTGTGATCAAACCCAAATTTTCAACACTGAATTGGCACAAAGATGTTAATAGGAAAATGGGCCATAAAGGATCAGATAACCTTGAATTCGGTCATTTTACAGAAAGGAGTTGCCTATCAGCATACAGCAGTGTCTGATCAAGAAACTAAGAAGGCCAAGGAGAGTCAGTCCTAAGGAAGTCACTAAGCTAAGCTGTGTGTTTAAGGCAGCAATTGTTAAAATGGAGGTTTAGTGAAACTGTGCAAAATTGTATGGCTCACTCAAGATCAAGCTACATATTTAGAAATCCTATCTGCTATTATATTTATTTCTTTTCCCTCGTTCCCAATGTTATAACTACATATAGTCTTACCTTACTGAAAAAATACATTATCAGCACCCGTTTTGACAAAAAATTCTTAATCTAAATGGGGGAAAAAACTTATATTAGCACAGATAATGTTTTCAATTCTATTCCAAGTTCATTTATGATACTAACTTAAATGAAACCTCATTTGTCTTACAGATGAAGGATATCGTTTACAATAAACCACTAATATCTTTGTACTATAACTTATATAACCAACATGGGTCACTTAACTAAATTGCATTCCCATGTACACATGTCTAACCCCAAATTACAGCCTTGTCATAATAAAGGAATTCTAAGAGATTTAGGTGGTATTTTCTCAGCGCATACTCTTTAATTCTCTACAACTGCCCTGCCCTTTAACCTCTTAAAGCAATTAAAAAAAAGTTTCCTCTAACCCAAGATAAAACAACAAAATAAATTCTTAAAAGAAGTAGGTGACACAGGAAAAATTATTTTCTTGATATTAAGCTGAACGTTACATACATCAGCTGATCATTTTTTTTTTTTTCTGAGACTAGGTCTTGCTATTTTTGCCATGGCCGCAGGCTCACGGTGCGGGGGTACCACAGACTCAAGCAATCCCCAGCTTCCCAGGTAGCTGGGATTACAGGCACACACCACCCCGCCCAGTTGACTTTTTGGAACTAGGTCTTGCTATGCTGCCTTGACGGGACTCGAACTGCAATCCCTGGTTCCCACTGTGGCTTCCTAGGCTGCCGCTTACAGGCATGCGCCATCGTGCCTGGCACCAACTGATTTTAAAGTGAATTGATGACACGGTGGTACTTACATCATATAGTCAAAGGATCCAGATATTTGTAAAATGCCATCAGTTATTCTCACTCTATTAATCATTCTATCAGCAAACATGCTACTATTTCTTCCATCTTAAAAAATAAAACCCTTTCTTTATCACTCAACTCCACCTGGCAATTAATCCATTTCTCTCCTTCTTATATATCAAACTTCATTATAAGATCCAACCCTTTGTATTTTCCAATTTACCTCCCAATCTCTCCTGAACTTATGTGATCAGGTTGTCACCCCTACCACTCCATCTAAAAGCTCTTATTAGGAATTGAAGATCTACAGACACAGTTCATTCTTAGTTTGAGCTCAAACTACCTACCAGTAGCATCTGACACTCCCTTCTTCACTTTCTTTTCTTTGTTCTCTTCTCCCTTCAATAGATAATCCATCTCTTTTGCTATTTCTTCTCCTAGTTCAGATATTTAGTCACTGGAGGATTCCAATTCTTGCATATTTTCTTCTGTATTTACATTGAGTCTTCATGAAATCTCTACGCTTTAAATGCTGTCTATAGTTGCTAACTGCTGATGACTCCCTAATTTACACATTTCTAGACAAAACTTCCTCTTACACTTTAGATATAGATCTAACTTCTTACTCACATGGCATTTTCAGTTATCTGACAAATCTCAAAACTGACACGCCTAAATCAAACTCCTATTTTCCCCACCTCACCTCTACCAAGTCACCTCTTTGAGAATCATCAATAAATTGCAAACTGAATACATTTCAACTAAATTACTCCTAAACCTCACGCTAAAACATTCAGTTATCATTGACTGTCTTTCTCAGACCACAAATCCTATTACACCTACCTTCAAAATCTATCTAGACCTTTAAAGGATGTTACAGTTCATATCACATTCATCACAGATAGTCACAGATACCATCATCTTCCACTAGATTACTTCAACATAGCCACTAGAGCAGCACTTTGAAAATGTAAGGTTGCATCATGCAATCCTTATGATTAAAACCATACAGTGACATTCCATCTCAGAAAAAAAAAATGTTGGCCTTTCATTAGCTGATGGACCCAGAACTCACTGGGTCCATTAGCTACCTCTCTGACCTTAGACTCACTCTTTTATTATTCACCCCTCCCTCATGCTGCTCCAGCCACACTGATATCCATGGTGCTGAAGTACAGCACAGAAACCAGAAACACTTCTACCTTATGACCTGTGCATCCTGCTGTTCCTCACATTACCTTCATGTCTGTCAATGCTGCCTTATCAGTGTCCCTAATCACCCCACATAAAATGGTACACCCTCCTCTAAGTATTCTCTATTTCCTTATCTGCTCTATTTTTTCTTACAACACCATAGACAACAAGTTTCTTTCCTTAAACATATGTATATTTCTTATTTTGAACATGACATATCAAGATGCATGTCATTTAGCATATTATATACATATCATGGCTTACTAGGCAATTTTTTCTTAATAGTACATAAGTACATAAATCTTAAAATAGTAATTATTATATTCAAAAAACATTTTTTGAAAATATATAAACATAGAAATATATATATAAATATTATATTCAAAAAATCATATAATACATTATCTCATCTACTTCCCTTCAATAAAACATAGAAATTACATGGCCAGGAACTTTTTTGTTTTGCTGCTTTCCCAGTGTCTAACACCATACCCTGCATATATAAAGAACTTGATAAAACCCTTAATCTACGAATTGATCTATGAATTAAGATTAATCTCAGATTAAGCCATATGAGATTGAAAGCTGCATAACTCAAAGAACAGTCAAATTTATATACTTTAATACATGAAGCATCAAAAAACAGGTTCTATTTATTCCTGATGGCTTATTTATATGAGATCCTTAAAGCTCTCAATGTAATGTGCAAATCTAAAGACTATAACCATATCCTACCTGTTCACGTTTATTTTGAATCCATGAATAAATCACACTTGGCTGTCTCACTGTCTTACCCTCAGTATTAATAGTGGTAGATAGAGAAGGATTAGAAAATTCAGTCACTTGCTGATCTACAAAAACAAACAAACAAAAAAAACCCACCAAGGTGAAAACTTAAGATACTGTTTGTAACTATAACATTTCAAAATTCAAAAAATAAATAGTGCTCACCAGAAGCAGAAGTCCATAACCTTGGCCCTCTTCTTATTAGCTGAGGACTCTGAGGTGACCTGTAGCAGGTGTTTACATCAAAAATT
Source organism: Uropsilus gracilis (assembly GCA_004024945.1). Lineage (NCBI taxonomy): Eukaryota > Metazoa > Chordata > Mammalia > Eulipotyphla > Talpidae > Uropsilus > Uropsilus gracilis. The sequence continues at coordinate 28,754 of PVHY01015679.1, read as the reverse complement.
CCAGCCATCCGATTCACTACACTAGAGCCAAAAGAAGTTCCCAGGGGACTTGCAACATCAGGTGTAGATAATTTTGAGGAAAACAACGATGTCTTAACTAATGGTGGCACTGATGGCCGAGGCGTCTGACTAGATTTTGGGGTCTGAAATGTAGTTTCTTCTGTAAAGGAACAGATCCAGGGCTAAAGAAGCAACCTCATCCAAACAGGCCTATACAGGGGTTCTCATACATTATACATCTTAATTGTTTACTCACTGCATTTACCCAAGGCTCAGTTGGTTATTTCATGGAGCAACATTCTCATGATCCAGATCTTACTATTGCAACTCAATGGCCACTCAAGAAACTATCAGCTTGGTGGTTTTCCTTGTTTTTCAATGTCATGAATATCTTTATCCTTAAGGTCAGTTTCAAACTCTAGACCTTAGTTACTGGATTAGAATCTGTCCATTTTTATTGTATGCTCCTATTTTACTGTTATTTGGTTAATCAGGTTTATGTTGTGAAAATGTACATATAAGCATGTTAAGCTGTACGGAAACTTTTTGTCTCTGGAATACTGAGACTCTATATACTGAGAATCTATATAGATACACCCGGCTGCATACTAAAGTAAGATGAAATCTTCTCCTTGGCTAACATTTTGTTAGTCTTTTTAATGCAACTACACTGGACTTCATTTTTCCAATCAACAATAATATCTAGGTCTTTTTCTTGGTTCGGTAAAATACTCCATATATTAGACCAATTTTCTCTAAAAATATATACCCCACCTCATATACCTACTGTTAGATTAACTAAAATCATCTTCGGAAATAAAAATAAAAATGTAAATGCTTTCCTTCTCTTATTAGGTACAAAAAGTTACCTGGAGAATTTATTTTCTTAGGTTCTACTGGACATGATGAAGACATTACTCTCCCATTTGTAGCAGCAGTTTCTTGGTAGAGAACCAGTTTCTGAGTCATATCATTTAAAAGATTCAAACATTCCCTTGAAATGGCAGTCCAATTGTGAGGATGTCCACCTAGGATATCCAAAAACCAGTTTTTAAATAATATTAGTGTTCCCTCTTAAAAGTGGAGAGAAAAATCATTAAGAAATGCTACACTACACTTTGCTCAGGATCCATGTTTCTTTGTTACTAGTTATGCTCATGCCATTTAATATACACACAGAAACATCCAATATTTAGATAAAATAATTTCCTCAAAAGTCTACGAGAAACATTGCTATTTTACTATTTAAAAAAAAAAAATAACTCTTAAATTACTCCCAAAAATAAAGTCAAACACTAGAGAATGGTGGCATAAAAAGCCCAGGGTTCGCAAGCAGCACTGAATAAAGACTGACAGCAAACCAGCATATCTAGTGAGACACACCCCAGAGGCCCTACTGACCTTTAAGCTATTCTGTCTGACCTACTGTGCTTCCTTACATTTTCATTTGTATAATTATCCCTTATATTTGCTATTCTATCTTTAGCAGTGAGACATCATTTGATAATGACCATACTTCACATTTGGACAGTTTACAGATCTGTGCTATCTGATTATTTTATTTAAACTACAGTGCATCCACAAGCTTACTTCCTTCACTTCTCATTAGCTTTTGACTTTCCACTTAGGACCTGTCCCAGAAATGTCATGTAAAATTCAACTGTCAAAATTTGTACGTCACTATGTGTTAATAACAGCTGAGGAAATTGTTTTCCAGTTCATAAGCATAATGATTGGGTGCTCACATGGTTGCATGAGATGTGCCTCCCTTAAACTTTGTTATGACATTGGCACATTACCCTTCCGAAGTGGGGGGGGGGGGGGGGAGGAGCAGATGAAGAGTCCACTGAAACTGGTTTTCCTATCATGGGTGCCAACTAATCATTGCCTCTTTACTTAGAGCCCTCCTTAAACATCTTCCCTATTTCCAACTCAAAGTAGATACCACCTAACCTGCAAATAAACAAAATACTCGATCGGTAGGTCCACAATGTTTGCTACTGCTGTAGCTCAGATTCACTAAGGAACTCGGTAACAGTCAACTTAAATTTTAATAATATGCCTTACAATGCAAGCTTGCTGCCAGAGCAGATTGTCACACTTCAACTGAATATCTAGAGAAAATATTTATTGCATAGAGAATTTCTAAATGAAATCTAAGTTTGAAAGTGAAATAGTTTATGACTAATTTTCCATAGCTTCAACTCTGCATTTTTCATGCTATTAAAAGAAGTGGTTTTAATCACTTATATTTTTCTATAACTGAATTTTATTTTTATTTAATATTTACCTATAGGAATTTTATTTTCCAACCTAAGAACTGTTAAGTTTGGCTAAATAATGAAGTATAGGTTAGAGAGAAAAGATGGAAAGATACCCAGATATCTGTTCCCCACTAGTGGATGTGCCTCAGGACTGAGGTAGAATTCTCACACTGGTGTAGTCTTGAAGGGGTTGGCAAGTTACAGCAGAGAAGTTTCAGACTCGCCTAGAATGTCCTTGGGTCACTGTCAAATCTAATTCCTTTTATTTTTTATTTTATTTTTTTCTATATCAGTTAAGTGAGAGAATTTCTTATTCAAGTCTGACATTAACTTTATTTAAAACATTTAATCTCTCCGAAACTTAGTCCCTCATACAGAAATTAGATTCCCTAATTTTTTAAAATCCATCGTGGAAGTTAAACTTTCAGGATTCTCAAATGGTGATTTTCCACTCTAAAACTATCAATCTACCTAACAGTTTCAAGTTAAATGATGGAGGAAATAATATAAGTCTAAAAATAATATTCCTAGTTTCATAATTTCTAATCACAACAACACAAATATGTAGTGGTATAAGGTTTAGTACTTCACAAAATAGACTCGTAGATGTGTGATAGTTGATTAAGTACACATATTTCAATGCTAAAAGTTCTTCAACATGAACAGAAAAAAACAACAGAACACAAAACTTTGAGCAAAGTGATACGGTAACACAGAATCAGAAATGTAAACAAGACTATGAGATAAGAACAAAATGTTAAGGCAATGCAAAAAAGGACCGAATTTGTACAGTCAAATGAGTCAATAGCAGCAGAAAAAGAATATTTTGGATATAGAAAGTCTGCAAAAACCCTCATGGTTATGGAGGGTTAACCCAAAGCAAAAAACCAAAACAGAGACACTTAGAAGAAGAAATGAAAAAACTAAGAAATTAATAAACCACTAGGCAAAGTCATCAAAGTCATCAAAATGAAAAGGTAGATAGAAACACATGGAAAAATAAACATAAAGAACAATAAAACCACCAAAAAATTAAAAGACAGAGAGAACTGACAGGGTAAATTATCTCATGTACTAATAACAATCACCCTAAATGTGAATGGTCTGAACTCACCAATTAAAAGACACAGAATAACAAGTAAAATGAAAAAGCATGACCCAGATATATTATTCATATAAGAAATTCACTTTAGCTCTTAAGACATAGATTCAAAGTAAAAGGCTGAAGCGAAGTATTTCAAACCAGGAAAAAAAAAAAAGAAACTGTTTTTCTCATATCTAAATAATTAAACTTTAAACCAAAAAAGGTAATTAATAACAAAAACAGGCACCATATGATGCTCAAGGGAACAATTCATCAAGAAAATATTTATCACCTAACACTGGTGCACCAAAATATATAAAACTATTAAGAGAGTTAAAACAACACAATCATAGAAGATCTCAACATACCTAATGTAGCAAAGGATCAGATGAACTCAACAGACACCTACAGTCTTTCATCTGAAAAGAAATGAATACATACTCTTCCCAACTGCACAATGAACATTCTCAAGGAGAGATCATATGCTGGAACATAAAACATGTCTCAAAAAAAAAATTAAAATTATTTCAAGTATCTTTTCTGATGATATATGTATAAAGCTAGAAATAAACCACAAAAAGAAACCTGGAAAAAACCCAAACATGTGAAGAATAAACAAAACAATACTGAATAGCTCCTGGGTTGATGAAGAAATCAAAGGAGAACTAAAAAATAATCTATGAAAATGAATAGACAAACTACCAGATCCTACTGGATGTTCAAAAAGTGGTATTAAGAGGGAGGTACAGAGCAATACCAGTCCACATCCGTAAAAAAGGATATTCTCAAGTAAACAATCAAACTTTACATCTGAAGGAACTAGAAAAAGAACAAAAAATGAACCTAGAAATCAGTAGGAAAAAGGAAATAATAAAAATGAGAGAAGAAATAAACCAGAAACCAAAATGATGATACAAAAGATCAGTGAAATCAAGAGCTTGTTTTCTGTAAACATAAACAAAATTGATTAAATCCTTAATTAGGCTCACTAAGAAAAGAAAAAAAAAACAGAAATGAAAAAAGATAAAATTACAACAGATAACACAGAAATACAAAGAATCATGAGACTACTATGAATGTCAGTATGTAAACGAATAAGAAACCTAGAAGTGGCTACATTTTACAAACATAATCTTCCCAGACTGAGAGTGAAATAAACACCTTGAACATACCAAACATAAAATAAAATAAAAATTGAAAGAGTAATCAGAAGCCTAATACTAGATGACTTCACTAGAGAATTCTACCAGACCTTCAAAGACCCAATATTTAACCTTCTCAACTCTTCAAAAGAACTGAATGAAGGGCAGAAGATGAGGGGAGAATTCCAAAACACATTTCACATACCAACATTATCTTGATCCAAAACTGAACAAGGACAGCACAAAATAAGAACACCATAGACTACTAGCTCTGATGAACACAGATACAAAAATTGTCAACAAAATATTGGCAAATTGAGTCCAACAATATATTAACAGAATCATTCACCATGACCAAGCTGGTTTCATCCCAGGGATGCAAGGATGGTCCAACATATGCAAACCAATCAGTGTCATTCAAGACATCAATAAAAAGAAAGCTAAATACCATGAGATCTTTTCAATGGACATCGAAAAACATTTGATTAAATTCAACACACATTTATGAAAAGAAAAAAAACACTTTCAATAGAATGTGGATAAAAGGAAGACACCCCAACAAAATATTGGTCATATATATGATAAACCAAGAATGAACATCATACTCAGTGGTGAAAAACTGAAGAGAACATTTCCTTTAAGATCAGGAACAAGACAACCATGTTCACTGTCACCACTACTATTCCACATAGCATTGGATGTGCTAGTCAGAACAAGAGGGCAAGAAAAAAACATAAAAGAAATCCAAATTGTAAAAGAAGTGAAACTACCACAGATCACAGATGTTATGAAAATACAAAGAAACTCAAAATACTACAAAAAACTACTAGAAATAAGCCCGGCACGGTGGCACGTGCTTATAAGCAACAGCTTAGGGAGTCGCAGAGGGGTCTGGGGATCACAATTCGAGTCCTGCCCAAGGCAGCACAGCAAGAACTACTCCCAAAAAATAGCTGGGCATGGTGGGGCATGCCTGTAATCCTAGATACCTGGGAAACTGAGGCTGGGGATTGCTTGAGTCTATGGTACCACAGGCAACATGAGCCTGCTGTTCCACAGGCAAAAATAGCGAGACCTAGTCTCAAAAAAATAAAACCTACTAGAAATAACATATGAATACAGTAAAGTGACAGTAATAAAACCAATACACAAATTTGTCACCCATCTATAGACAAAGAATTAGAAAAAGGAGGAATTAAGAAAACAATTCCACTTACAACAAAAAGGATGAAATATCTAGGAATAGACATAACAAAGGAAGTGAAGAATCTCTACACAGAAAATTACAAGACAATGTTAAAGGAAATAAAAGCCACAAAGAAATGGAAAGATATCCTGTGCTGAAGACTGGAAGAATAAACATTGTTAAAATCATCACACTTAAAGCAATTTATAGTTTCAACACAATACCTATCAAAACACCAATGACATTATTCAAGGAAACAGAACTACAAAATTAATGAGACACTATCAAAAAAAACAAAATAACCAAAGCAATCCTAAAAGAAGAAAAATAGAGGCATTACACTCTCTGACTTCAAATAATACTATGCAAACAGTAATCAAAACAGGATGGTATTGGAACAAAACAGAAATACAGATCAATGAAACAGATAACTCAAAAATAACTCACAACAATATGGACAGTTTATCTTTGAAAAAAGTTATGATCAAACACAATGGAGAAAGGAAAGTAAAGACTCTTTAACAAAAGGTGCTAGGCCAGGTCTCTGGGAGGGTCCCTTCCTTGCATCGCTGCTGCCACAGATCCAGAGAGCCACCCCCTTGAGCCAGGTTCCTGAGGGAACCCGCCCAACCTTTCCCCCACCCAGGTGAGATGCTGGTAGTCACCGGTATTGGTGCTGCTGGCGCCAGCGCAAATTAGTAAACTAAACTACAGATCTACTTGCAATTTGTAAAACATTACTATCAGCATGCCCACCAACACCAGATTCATGGTTTCTCAAAAAGTAGAACAAGTCAGAAAGCAAAACACAGTAAGGAGAAAAACTATAGACATGCAAGCAAGCCCTACAGGAAATAATCCATCACCACCAAAGAAAAGACAATCTCCAGAAAACACCAAGTAAGACATTGAAGAAAAGATGTGTATCTCAACAAAGATTCCAACATCAACATATTAAATGCACTCCAACAAATAAGAGAAGAATCAGAAGAAAAGGACAACAGAATGATAGAAGCATTTAATGCACTATGGGAAGAAGTAGAAAAATATAAAAAAATGAAAGATCAATATGTAAAATCTAACCAACGAAGTGAAGAATGAAAATGAATCCCTAAAAATGAAATTGAAAGAGACCCAGGATTTAAGCTTTGCAATAAATGAGCTCAAAAATGCAGGGGAAAGCCATGGAAGCAAATTAGATGAAATAAGAGTAATGAATCAGCACACTTGAGAATACAGAAATAGAGGATGAAGAAAGAAAAAGAGAGAAAAAGTAAGAAGACTGAAGAAAAGCTCAGAGATATGTCAGACTCCTTTAATAAAAGAAACATAAGAATAATAGGAATCCCAGAAGGAGAGGAGAGAGTCATGGGAACTAAAAGCCCTTTCAATATAATAATTGAGGAGAACTTCCCAAGTCCCAAGAAAGAAATGAAAATAGACATACAGGAAGCAAAAAAGACACCAAATTACTTTAATGAAACAAAAGCCACAGCAAGACATATCATCGTAAAACTTCAAAGAACCCAAGATAAGGAAAAATTGAGAATGGCTAGAGAAAAGAAACAGATAACCTACAAAGGAAAATCCATTAGACTGACCTCAGATTTTTCTGGAGAGACACTCCAGGCAAGGAGAGAATGGAGTCACATCTACAAAAAACTCCAAGAAAAAAAAAAGTATTCTTGCCAACCAAGAATACTCTACCCTGCAAAGCTATCCTTCCTCTAGGAAGGAAAAATTAGAACCTTCTTTGACAAGCAAAGTCTCCAGAAATTTGCTACCACTAAACCCCCACTCCAAGAAATTTTGCAGGAGGCCTCAATATCAAAACCATAAGAACAAATACACATACACACACAAATCAAAACCCCAAAATGACCACCAGGAAACCATTAGAATCTCAAACATCAATGATCACCCTAAATGTCAATGGTCTAAACTCAGCAATCAAAAGACAAAGAGTTGTACATTGGATCAGAAAACAGAACCCAACATTCTGCTACTTCTAAGAAACACATATGATCTCTAAAGATAAACACAGACTGAAGGTGCGGGGCTGAAAAACTACACTACAAGCAAATGGCCCCCACAAGAAAGCAAGGGTTACCAATTCTTATATCAGACAAAGCAGACTTCAAATTAAGAAAAGTGACAAAAGATAAAGACGGCCACTACTTTATGGTTAAGGGTCAATCCACCAAAAAGGCATAACAATAATCAACATTTATGCACCTAATGAGGGAGAATCAAAATTCATAAAACAACTACTAGTAAAACTGACATCAAATATTGGTGAGAATATATATGTGGTAGGAGATTTTAACATGCCACTCTCAACGAAAGAAAGATGAACAAAACAGCAACTACACAAAGACACTAAAGCTTCAAAGGAAGAGCTAGACCAAATCGACCTAATAGATATATACAGGACACTGTATCCCCAAGGAAAAGAATGCACTTTCTTTTCAAATGCATACGGTTCATTCTCTAAAATTTACCATATATTAGGCCACAAGACAAACCTGAACAAATACATAAAGATTAAAATAATATTACCCTTTTTCTCCGATCATAAAGGCATCAAATTAGAAATCAACAATGAAAAGAAAATAAGGAGAGTAAACACTACATGGAGACTGAACAACAGGCTTCTAGAAGATCACAGGGTAAAAGAGGAAATCAAGAAATTAAAACCTACATGGAGGCAAAAGACAATGACGACACAATGTTCCAAAATGTGTGGGAATCAGCAAAAGCATTATTAAGAGGAAAGTTCATAGTAATACAGGTCCAAATAAAAAGAACTGAAACAGCCCAAAGAAATACTCTAATCTCCCAACTTGAGGACATAGAAAAAGAGCAACAAAAAAAATCCAAAACCCAGCAGAAGACAAGAAATAACAAAAATAAAAGCAGAGATTAATGAAATGGAAACCAAAAAGACCATTGAGGAGATAAATAAAACCAAAAGCTGCTTTGAAACTTTGAAAAAATAAACAAGAGCCCAGGTCCAGACGGTTTCACAAATGAATTCTACCAAACTTTCAAAGAGGAACTAACACCGGTACTATTAAAACTCTTTCAAAAAATTGAGAAAGAAGGAAAGCTACCTTCTATGAAGCAAACATTACACTAATGCAAAAATTCTAAACAAAATCCTGGCAAACCGAATCTAACATTGCATAAAAAGGATTATCCATCATGACCAAGTGGGATTCATCCCAGGGGCACAGGGATGGTTCAACATCTGAAAATCAATCAACATAATCTATTACATCAACAAAGAGAAAAACAAAAACCATATGATCATATCAATAGATGCGGAAAAAGCACTTGATAAAGTCCAGCATCCTTTCATGATGAAAGCCCTGGAAAAAAATTGTATAAAAGGAACATACCTCAACATAATAAAAGCTATATATGACAAACCCACAGCAAATACATCCTCAATGGGGAAAAACTGAAACAATTTCAATTAAGGTCTAGAACCAGGCAAGGATGTCCACTCTCTCCACTCCTTTTCAACATAGTCCTAGCTAGGGCAATAAGACAAGAGAAAGACATAAAAGGAATCCAAATAGGGAAAGAAACAAAGCTATCATTATACGCAGATGAATATGATACTCTATGTAGAGATCCCAGAAAAATCGATGGAAATGCTAATTGAAGTAATAAACCAATTCAGTAAGGTAGCTGGACACAAAATCAACACCCAAAAATCAATCGCATTCATATATGCAAATCAATCAGAAGAAATTAAAAAAAAAAATAACACTCCATTTACCATTGCACCAAAGAAAATTAAATACTTGGGAATAAACCTAACAAAAGAAGTAAAACACCTATACAAAGAAAACTATAAAACATTCTTAAAAGAAATAGAAGATGATGTTAAAAAATAGAAAGATATTCCCTGTTCATGGATTGGAAGAATCAACATTATCAAAATGGCCATACTACCAAAGACAATCTACAGATTCAATGCAATTCCAATAAAGATCACATGACATGTAATCTTTATTGGAATGACATGTTTTAAAGAGATAGAACAAAAAATTACTGAAATTCATATGGAACAACAAAAGACCCTGAATAGCCAAAATCCTTTTGACAAACAGGAGAATGGAGGTATTACTATTCCAGACTTCAAACTATATTACAAAGCTGTAATACTTAAAACAGCATGGTACTGGTACAAAAATAGACCAATGGACCAGAATCGAATACCCAGAAAAAACGACACATATATGGTCCAACTAATCTTTGACAATGGGGCAAAAAACATACTCTGGAACAAGGATAGTCCCTTCAGTAAATGGTGCTGGGAAAACTGGATCAAGACATGTAAAAAAATGGACCAGGACAACACCCTCACACCCTGTACAAAAATCAACTCAAAATGGATAAAGGACCTGGAAGTGAGACCTGCAACCATAAAATACGTAGAAGAAAACCTGGACAAAACCCTTCATGAATTTCATCTCACAAATCCATTTTGGGAAACAAGTATGGCTGGCAAAAAAATGAAGGAAAACAAATAGTTGGGACTATATCAAACTAAAAAGTTTCTGTACAGCAAAAGAGACAATAAACAAAACACAAAGAAACCCAACCAACTGGAAAAAATTTTTGCCCTCCAGACAAGTGAGAAGGGTTTGATAACAAAGATCCACAAAGAGCTCCTACAGTTCAACAAAAACAAAGCAAAAAAAAAACAGTCAAAAAATGGGGAGAACTAAAAAGACACTTCACCAAAGAGGAGATACAGATGAAAGAATGCTCCACATCACTAATAATCAGAGAAATGCAAATTAAAACCACACTGAGATACCATCTTACACCAGTAAGAATGGTCCATATAAAAAAAATGGACAACAACAAGTATTGGCACAGATATGGAGAAAAAGGAACTCTCTTACACTGCTAGTGGGAGTGCAAACTAGTCCAGCCACTATGGAAGACTGTGTGGGGGACCCTCAAATAATTGAAAGTGTAATTACCATTTGACCCAGCAATCCTACTACTGGGAATCTACCCAGAGGACATGAAAACACTAATTCCAAAGGACACCAGTACATGGTGCATGTTCACTGCTGCTCTGTTTACAATTGCCAAGATTTGAAAACAAACCAAATGCCCCAAAACTGATGATTGGTTGAAAAAAAATGTGACATATATACAAGATGGAATATGCATCAATCAAGGAGGACAAACACATGTCATTCGCAGCAACATGGATGGAACTAGAAAGACTCATATTAGCAGAAATAAGCCAAAAAGAAAAAGAGAAATACAGAATGGTCTCACTTATATGATGGATATAGGGAAAAACAAACAAACAAATAAGAAAAAATAAAAATAACCAATGGGACTAAACAATGGAGCGAGAGAGGATGAAGGGGGAAGTGAGGGCACAAAAGATTAGAATGGCTAACAGGTGTTAGCAAAGTGGAAAAGCCCTGGGGTACACAATAATGCAATAATGGCCGGGCACGGTGGCTCGTGCTTTGTAAGCTTCGGCCTACGAAGCGGCCGGGGCTTAGGGATCGCGGTTCGAGTCCCGCCTGGTGCCCGTAACAACACCTAGTTCCAAAAAAACAGGTGGGCGTGGTGGTGCACGCCTGTCATCCCAGCTACCTGGGAAGCTGAGGCTGGGGATTGCTTGAGTCTGTGGTACCCCGGGCAACGAGAGCCTGCGCCGTTCCACGGGCAAAAATAGCGACAAGACCTAGTCTCAAAAAAAAAAACAAAACAAAACAAAACAATAATGTAATTTAAATATACATATATATGCAAATTTTAAAAAATTTAAATTAAAAAAAAAACAACCATCGCAGAAAATAAATAAATAAATAAATAAATAAATAAATAAATAAATAAATAAATAAATAAATAAATAAATAAAATAAATATGGCCTTAAAAAAAAAAAGTACAAGGAGTGGCCGGGCACGGTGGCTCATGCTTGTAAGCTTCAGTCTATGAAGCAGCCAGGGCTAGGGATCGCGGTTCGAGTCCCGCCTGGGGCTGTAGCGAGACCTAGTTCCAAAAAAATAGCTGGGCGTGGTGGTGTGCGCCTGTCATCCCAGCTACCTGGGAAGCTGAGGCTGGGGATTGCCTGAGTCTGTGGTACCCCGGGCAACAAGAGCCTGCGGTTCCACAGGCAAAAATAGCAAGACCTAGTCTCAAAAAAAAAAAAAAAAAGTACAAGGAAACTTGGACAGCCACATGCACAAAAATTAAACTAGATGATTACTTAACTCCAGACACAAAAGTTAATTCAAAATGGATTAAGGATTTTAATGTAAAACCTGAAATCACAAAATACAAAATAGAAAACAGTTGATATACACCTGGACATCAATCAGAGAGATGTGTTTGGGGCACAACTCCAACAGCAAGGAAAACAAAACAAAAAGTACACAAATGGGACTACATCCAACTTAAAAGCTTTTTTATCGCAAAAGAAACCATTACAAAAACAAAAAGGCAACCTACAAAGGAATATCTGTACCTCATATGTCAGATAAGGGGTCTATTACCAAAATATACAAAGAATTCACACAATTCAATAACAAACAATCAAATCACAAAATGGGCAAAAGACCTAACTAAACACTTCTCCAAAGAAAGCATACAAATGGGCTACAGAAACATGAAAAAAAAAAAACAAACTCAAAATCACTTAATTATAATGGAAATGAAAAAAAAAAAGCAAAACCACAATGAGATACTCTACTACCCCTAAGAGAATGGTCTCTATTAATATGAGAAACAACAAAGATTGGCAAAATGTGGAGAAAAAGGAACGCTTATCTACTATTGGTAGGAAAGCAACTGGTACAACCTCTAAGGAAAATGGTATTGGGATCCATGCTTCCTGCCCCCAAAACGGAAAACCATTTGACAAAGAATATGAGAGCACCATACAAAAAAATTTATATACTCTTATGTTTATAGCAGCATCAACTACAATAGCCAAGTCATGGAACCAACCTAAATATCTATCAACAGAAAACTATATAGAAATTATAGAATATAAGCCAGGTGTGGTGGCGCACACCTTTAATCCCAACCTTGGGAGGCTGAGGTTAGGAACAGCTTGAGTCTGAGGGTTCGAGACTACCCTGGACAACATAATGAGACTTAAGTCTCTTAAAAAAAAAAAGCAAATTATGAAACATATCCTCAATGGAATACTAGTCAGCTATCAAAAAAGATGTAAACAGTGGTTCTTCTGAGATAAAATAGATAAATCTTGAGGTGATTATGCTAAGGGAAATAAGTTAAAAAAGTGAAAGACAGTTATCAGATGGTTTCATTCATTTGCAGAATATAAGGGAATTGAAAACACAACAAAAATAAGTCTTAAACTGAAAAATATACTGGGTATTACCTGAAGATGGTGGGGATAAGGAAGCAAAAGTGATGGGGTTGTGGCTCGGGATGCTGGTGGTGAGTGAGTGAGGCATGTACATAATATAGAGGTGTGAAGTTGTATCTCCAAAATGAAATAGTAATATAGTCTATTGGCAAAAAACTTGAGAAAAAATAAATAACATAGGTATTTAAGTTTGTAGCTTAAAAATAAACCTCTCATTAAAAACAAAACAAAACAAGAAACACTGTAAATGGAATACTTTCTGCACACACATCTAAGAAGATCTGCTACTTTCAGCAATACCTGGTTGGCTAAGGCTAAAAACTTCTTGTCTTCTTGAAGGAGAATATTGAGAAAGCAACATCAGGTCCTGCAAGGCCAAATACTAGAAGGGAAAAAATACACCGTTTAATTTTTTTACTCTATACAAAATCTCATTTATGAATTGGGTTCAATATTATACACACATGCGCACATACAAGTACTTATGGTACAAAGAATTAGAGAACTCTGTGTTCTTTCTCACCTACATGGTAGGAAATTTATTGCTTACCACAGAATTTTTCTTGGTCACCTCCACATAAACATATTCTCACAAAACTCTCAACTATGGCACTGAATATGATTTATTATATTATACACATGAAGACAGACATCTTGTTTGCTACCAATCAATGACAGTACCTAGCACACACTAGCAGTATCTGTTCTACTTTACTGAAAAATCTTCCACTTGTTCCCTGACAAACCCCTTCACTCATCATTCAAGATACCATCCCTTCTGTGAAGAGCTACTGTATTGGTCCCAAGTAGAACAAGTAGTTCCAATTACATTCACCACATTTTCATTATTTTGCATATTTACCTTTCCCATTAGAGTTAATCAAGTCTTATTCTGTCCTAAGCAGCCAGCAGTGATACCTCCTCAGTAAATAAAGATTTATTGAATAATGACTATTGCTGTTTATCTAATAAATTAAATTAGTCATAATGCTATGTAAAGACAATGAGTGGTTCCTTAATAAGTGGTTCCTTATTAATTTATAAATTTCCCAGAGTATAATAAAAACCCTTGGCTCTATTTACTTTCAATTCTTTAAGAAGTATGACTTCTTAACAGGATCACACATATTTCATAGGTCTACTGTAAATTTAAAATGCAATTTGAATCAAAACAGCTTATTCTCTTGCTGGTGAGGATGTGGAGAGAAAGGAACACTCCTACACTGCTCGTGGAAATGTAAACTGGTCTAACCACTATGGAAAGCTCTGTGGAGGACCCTCAAATTAATGAAAATGGAACTACCATTTGACCCAGCAATTTTGCTCTCTTGGGAATCTACCCAAAAGAGACCTCAATGTGGGTACAAAGGGACACCTGTGCTCGGATATTTACTGCAGCACTATTTATAATTACAAGGACATGGAAGCAACCTAAATGCCCCAAAACAGATGACAGGATGAAAAAAAAAGTGGTATATATACACGATGGAATATTACTCATCAATTAAAAATGACAAATTTGATGATTTTTATGACAACATGGATGGATTTAGAAGAAATCATATTAGCAGAAACAAGTCAAAAAGAAAAAGACAGAAACCAAATGGTTTCACTAATAGATGGGATATAGTGAAAAATAAACAAAAGCCTTGAGGAAAAGTTAAAACAAGCTAAGCACCAAATTGAAGCACATAACTTTGGGCAGAAGGGAAAGGGGGGAAATGGAGGGGGGGGGATAAATCCCTGGGATTACAATGATGTGAAATTTTTATATAAATAGATATTTTTTAAAAAACAGCTTATTCTCACTTAGCTTGGCTTGTCAAGTTATTGCAACATTTTTGACTTCTTGATTAAAATTTTATTTAGGATCACTATCTTTATTCATATTTTAAGCGAATTCACTGAATGTCTACATACTACCTAGCTCTACTTCGTGATCATAATGGCAATAGTATATATGAGTAAACATCTTAAGTCAGTCCTTTAAAAAACAAAAACAAAAACAAAAACTCATGAGAAGCTTGTTTCCATGAGAAGTTTGTGACATGCTGACACACATTATATTTCATGTTTGGAAATATTTTTATGTCTACTCTGAGTAGAGAATTAGATTAGCCTATTACAAACACTGCAATATATAACTGCAATTTAGACACTTGAAGAAAAACTGAAAAAAATCAACATCATTTAATGTAGTATGTAGGTGATTTTTAAAATGCCAGTACTAGAATATTATAAGTCCTTAAAAATGTATCAAAATATTCTAAATATTAAATCAATTCCACAAAATTAGTTAGAGATAACTATAAAAAGACACAAAGTGCATAGTTCTGTACCTTTATGATGAGGGGAGGATTGCTGTTTAAAACTTTGGGGAGGCATTCATCTGATTCTTCTGCAAATGGTGGTTGCACAGGGAATAGATGAGCCTATCAAATACAATCAAATACAAAGACTACAAATGACTATTTTCATGACACTGAGTAAGTAAGCACTGATTGGAATTTATTGTAGAAGACAAATCAGCCAAATTAACATTTTTAGTACTCTTTGTAAACAAAGGTCCATTCATGTTACAAATACCCAAACACACCAAACACATTTCTACTTTCACCAGATCACTGGTTTCATTAGATTGTTGACTTTCAATAACTGAGAAACAGACCCTCAGACTGAGAGAATACAGACCTACAAAGATGACGAAATAAAATGAAAACACTACTTTTCTAAGACAGACATTTCAATAGTAAAAACATACAATTCCCACTCATTTAATATCATATTTCAATTGTATTTTAAAACTTTCCTTCACAGAACAAAATTTGTATTGCCTTATATTTAAATACTTTAATAATCTTTACTAATAGCATATGAAATTTAAGTTTTAAATTAATTTTGAGTTCCATCTAGTATGTACCCAATAAATATGAAAACTTTCAGAAGGAAAATAGGTTGTAAAGGATAATAAGCAAGTACCACTAGCAGTCTATTATTAGTTTAGATTCCAAAATTTCAGAAAAATCAACATAGGAAAAAAAAACAACAAAGTAAATGAAAGTTATAAATGATACATCCATAATTAATTTTCAGAAAACAAACAAAACCTAATTTATCAAAATGGTTTTGGGCACAATAGCAACTTGATCACTGCTCTACTAAAAATAAACATGATCACTCCAAAACACAAGACTGAAACACACCACTAACCTCCGTGGCAAAGATTTTGAAGAGTATCCATGAGATGTACCACGTCATCAGGAGAAAGACACCACACAGCCAGACATGGTATAGCAATGAGAGATTCAAGAGGCCACTCACAGTGTCCAGAGGTCTATGAAACTGCCTAAGATAAAGTAGAAAACTATTATTTAGTTCTATGGAAAAGACATAATGTAAGCATTTAACAGACTTGGAACTCCACACAGAAATATATACTGTATTTCTAAATAATAACAGTGATAGCCTCCTTCCCTTTTGTACCACACAAAGTTCTCTCCCTAAAACCTCTTAAGAGGTACATAAGGAAGCTCAAGGAAGAAGGGACCTAAACTGCTACTTAGTTTCTTGTGTTCCAAACCCTCACTGTCATTTACTATGGAGGAAGAACCAAATTCATAAGCCAACCATAGAGGCTGGGTAAAAATTTATTATTGCTGCTTTTTAATTTGATACTTAAAAAATACTGAACATGACTAGCACGTTTGCTGGGTTAAATTTCTGCCCAACAGCTCATAGTAGTTAAAAGTAACTATTACTACCTAAAAATAATAATCCTTACTTTAAAACAATTTAAGAAACTAGAAATATAGTGAACAAGGGCCTACCAAAACCTTGAATAAATCAACTACCAAAGTCACTATAATTCTAACAATTGTAAAATCAGGATTTGAATCTCTGCCTGTGCCATTCGTAAGTGTTGACCTATCCCTTCCTCAGTTTCCCATGTATATAATATGATGGCATAATCTCTTCATTCTACTTCTTCTTAAGAGACTTACATCAGGAGTGCCCAGCATAGTGCTTATCATTTACTAGTATGTAGAGGACACCCAGTAAATGGAGCTATTTTCCGCTTCTAAACAAACATTTGTTACTTAGGGTTTGGTCTATATTAAGATAGAATACATGTAATGATGCCATATAAACCAAACTTTTAAGTGACAACAAGAATTAAAAGTATTATATGAAAGTTCTATCAAATATCATTAGCATTTTTCTCCTCCTAATTGATACAGTTTAAAATCCAAGTCAATGTAATAAATGACCCAAGCATTTTGTTTCATGTCAGCAACTAAGCAGAAGACAAGCTAAATTTTATGTAGGAACTTTTAAAAGTTAAAAATCAAAATCTATACTGCAGAAACCATAATTTCTCTAACATCCATAAATACTATTTTGCTACTTTCCAAATCTGGTATTAGTAAGTCTACATATGGTACAAAAAGCCTCAATGGTAGAGTAATAATTAGAACTAATAATTAAAAAAACAAACAGTAACAAATTTACCTTTTTTCCTTCTTTTGTCAAATAAAGATAATTTTGCCTATATATGCAAAGTACATGAGGGAATAATCAGAACAATATACTCCATTGCTGTCACTCAGCTGCCACTTGAATCAACGGTCACGTCAACCACTACAAAACCACAGCACTGTAGGTGTCTACCACAACAGAGCATAGACTGACTATTGACTGGCATGTCCACACAACTCAAGAAGTCCATTTTCTTTATACTCTGTATACTAAATACCATTAGTATTTTGAACTACGTAAAAATAAACACATTTTTAAAAAATCTAAAGGCTAAATCTAAACATCTGGAAAGTAGAAAAACATCTAAAAGAGTTAAAATTAAACTTTCCTTATACTCACTCATCTATCTGAAGATCCATAGCAGTGCTAATCCAAGCTTTGGGAATATGGCCTGAGGGGGAAAATAGCATGCTATGAACATAAAACATTAATAAAACAAATCTTACCATGCTTTGGAATATGAGGTTGATGAGATGGCCAAGTAGATATCAAGACATCAGTCAAAATACTAAACTGTTTAATTAGGAATGGTCAGGAATGAGAGTAATTCCTAAACACAGGCAGTTCCTGCTTTGTAGTTTCACTATGTATATATTTCTTTTTTTTGACACTAGGTCTCGCTATTTTTCCCTGTGGAACCGCAGGCTCACGTTGCCCGTGGTACCATGGACGCAAGCAACCCTCAGCCTCAACTTCCCAGGTAGCTGGGATTACAGGCACATGTCACCATGCCCAGCTATTTTTTTGGAACTAGGTCCCACTATGTTGCCCCAGGTGGGACTTGAACCACAATCCCCAGTCCCAACCACAATTCCATAAGTTGTCACTTACAGATATGTACCATGGCGACTGGCTCAATATGTATATATTTCAATTATCATGTTTTATTAAATAATAGCAGTGCCCCCAACAACACCATTTAAATTTCAATTACCATGATATATTAACTCTATATAAACAACTGAATACAGTACTTCTGGCTTTGAGGCACACAAATCAGCACAGAGATAATAGATGTATACTATAATCTGTGACCAAAGATATCAATTCTTTGAAAGTCTGTTGGTCATTCACACCTGTTACTCAGTTCAGGCACAGACAGCAGAAAATACAGTCATGTTGCCTCCAGGATAATTCAACAAGTTCCAAAAAACAAGTAAATGAAAGAAAGGACTGGTCCCCAAAAGTGCAACAAATAAATGAAGAGCAGAACGCTGGAAATAAAATTTAGAGGGAACATAAACGGAGTTAAAGATATAGCTGACAATGGAATTGGTGATATAGCCACTATACCAACTCAAATGTACACTCACAGGGGAATAGCCAGGCTGATTACAGTACATTAACACAATACAATGAAGTATTAACATTAGAATGACAATTATGAGAGCTATGCAGAAAACTGGAACAAAGTACAAGTGAAAAATTTAGAAACAGAATGCCTATGCACAGGAGAACAACTCTTTAAAATTACATTCCTATAAGCAGGACCAGAAAGTTATAATCTGAAAACAGTATTTGAGAATTAATGTTTTCATGTGTATTGCTCATTATATAAGTTGTACTCTTATGCACAAAACTCATGCTAATAAATTCTACAAGGTTCTCTTAACAGACTATTTCTAATGTATTAGAACCAGTTACAAACGTGATTTTTAAATTGTTATTTCTACAGTAATAACAAATCACATATTTTCTTTAAAAAAGAAAGCATTCTTTTTTTTTTTTTTTTTTTTTGAGAGTAGGTCTCGCTAATTTTGCTTGTGGAACCGCAGGCTTACATTGCCCAGGATAGCACAGACTCAAGCAATCCCCAGCCTCAGCTTCCCAGGTAGCTGGGATTACAGGTGCGCAACACCATGCCCAGGTATATTTTTTTGGAACTAGGTCTCTCTATGTGCCCCCGGCGGGACTCGAACCATGATCCCTGGCCCCGGCCACGGCTTCCTAGGCTCCCACTTACAGGCATGCGCCACCATGCCCAGCCTAGAACGCATTCTTTAGGTGATTGAGATAAACCCAAATCAATGTAAAGTGCTATATAGCACTGTCATTAACATTGAAATGGACCAATGTGGAGGAGGAAAAAAAGAATTTTTTTTTTTAATTTGTGGTAAAAACATACAACATAAAATTTACCACTTCAACACTTTTCATTGAAATATAAGTGATATATGACATTTTTTTAGTTTCAGGTGTACTACCTTCAAGTATTTAAGTATACACACAATATATATCTTGTTGTATAATAGATCTCTAGACATCTTTCATCTAGCAAAACTAAAACTCTAGCAAAACAAACAACTCCATGTAGCCTAGGAAGCTGCAGCCAGTGATCACAGTTCGAATCCCGTGGGGGGAGGGGGGGGGCACATAGCAAGACCTAGTCCCCCCAAAAAATAGTCAGGCGTGGTAGCACTCCTGTAATCCCAACTACCTGGGAAGCTGAGGCTGGGGATTGCTTGAGTCTGTGGTACCCCAGGCAACGAGAGCCTGCAGTTCAACAGGCAAAAACAGTGAGACCTAGTCTCAAAAGAAAATAACAAAAAAACAACAAACAACTCCCCTCCACTTCCATTTCCTAGCAACCACCAACCACCTTTTGGTTTTTAAGAGTTTGACTGCTTTAGATAGTTCATGTAAGTGGATTCACACAGGATGTTTTCATGGCTGGCCCATTTCATTTAGTATAATATTGCCAAGGTTCATTCATATTGTGACAAAATTTCCTTCTTTTTTAGGTAAATAATATTCCATTGCACACACATGTGTGCCACCTTTTGTTTAACAATACTTTCCCTTAACAAGATACTCTGATAACCTGAATAATGAATCAGGCTAATCACACCCCTACAATTAGAAAAACATACAAATACAAAACAAATACTAAAACATACAAATACAAAAAATGACTTTGTAATTGACATTTTCAAAGTTATGGGCTAATACATACACTGGAAGCATCAAAAAGCAGAAATTCTTACCAAGGAAATAATATACAATGCAGAAGTTTCTAACCAGGAATAGTGATTCCACACAACTGTGTTTAACTAGTAAGAACAGAGATCTTCTAAAGCGTAAAAACTTGTACTGCTGTGGAAAAAGAAAAAATAAAATAAAATAAAAATGACATATCCAAATAGAAATCTGCTTCATTCTAAAACAAGCACATAATTTAACAATCCACCTTATAGAACCTTATAGATTATAGAACATAATCACTGAATAAAAAGACAAAGTTTATTCTAGGAACAAGTGGCCACTAATTCTAATGTTTAAATATTTAATATTTATATTATATCTCATGGATATGAGATCAGAATTGAGAAAATTAAGCTATATTACTTACTTAGTAATTACTTACTTAGGTTAGTATATTACTTACTTAGTAAGTATATTACTTACTTAGGTTATCAACATAAACTTGTAGTAAGGATTATGGAGATGGAGGAAGCACAAAAATACTACTAACAGCAAGAGTATCTAAGATGCCCTTGGACACTTCCATGTATAGCTATTGTTCTAAGCACTTTACATGCATTAATCCACTTAAACCTCACCATAACTCTATGGAGGTTCTATCATTATCTTTCCTAGCTTATAAATGAGAAAACCAAGGCACAGAGAAGTTACATAATATAGCTGGGCATGGTGGCATGCACCTGTAATCCCAGCTACCTGGGAGGCTAAGGCTAGGGATCACTTGAGTCCATGTGTTCAAAACAACCCTGGGCAACACAGCGAGTCCTAGTCTCTATAAAAAAAAAAATAGCTGGGAGTAGTAACGCATGCCTATAGTCCCAGCTAGCTAGGAGGCTACAGATCCCTTGAGTTTGTGGGTTGGAGACCACCCCAGGCAATACAGCGAGACCTAGTCTCTTAAAAAAAAAGCAAAAGAAAGAATGAAAGAAAGAAAGGAAGGAAGGAAGGAAGGAAGGAAGGAAGGAAGGAAGGAAGGAAGGAAGGAAGGAAGGAAGGAAGGAAGGAAGGAAGGAAGGAAGGAAGGAAGGAAGGAAGGAAGGAAGGAAGAAAGGAAGAAAGAAAGAAAGAAAGAAAGAGAAAGAAGTTACTTAATGTAACCAATGTTACAAGTTAGCAAAAGAAAAATCTGAAATTTTAATCTGGGCAGGCTGGCATCACAACCTGCAATCTTGTGAGAGAAAAAACATACAATCTCTATTTCAAATATCTGTTAAACACCATTAGGTTTATTCCTCAGGAAAAGTGCAAAGAACATTCCCTGCAGAAACTTAAGAACCATGTACAGAACTTCACAACAGAGGACAACAAGCTTCAATCAAGCTGAAGCTTGACTACGGACCAGAGAATAGTCTGTGGAAACTCTGCAAAGAAAAAGAAATCGGCACAGCCTGAAATCCTAGAGACAATTCTACACTATATACAAAAACTCTTTGTAGAAAAGCAGGAGGCAGTGAAGAATAGACTAGCTTAGAAATCAGTGTTCCCTCTTTCTGTACAACATTGAAAGAGGTAAGAGAGTTGAGTCAGTTAAACAACTCCTTACAAAATAAACACAAAAATATGTAGCCTTTCTACATGCAAAAAAATCAGTCAGAAGAAGAAATTAAATAAGCCACTCCATTTACCACTGCACCAATGAAAATTAAATACCTGGGAATAAACCTAACAAAAGACACAAAAGACCTACACAAAGGAAACTATAAAACACTGTTAAAAGAAATAGAAGACATAATGGAAAGACATCCCCTGCTCATTGATTGGAAGATTTAAAATTATCAAAATGACCTACCAAAAGCAATCTACAAATTCAATGCAATTCAAATAAAAAAAAAATCAATGACATTCTTTAAAGAAACAGTATAACAATTACTGAAATTATATGGAATAGTAAAAGACCTCAAATAGTCAAAGCCCCACTGACCAAAGGGAGGGAGAATGGAGGTACTACACTCCCAGACTTCAAATTATATTACAAAGTCTTAGTAATTAAAACAGCACAGTATTAAAACAAAAACAGACACACAGACCAATGGAACAGAACTGAATGCCAAGAAATAAAGCCACACATCTATAGCCAACTATTCTTTGACAAAAGGGACAGTAAGCATACATTGGAACAAAGATAGCCTCTTCACTAAATGATGCTGGAAAAACGACTGTTGCCTGAAAAAAGAATGAATCTAGACTACTTCCTTACACCATACACAAAAACCAACTCAAAATGGATAAGAAAATTTGGACATAAAACCCAAAACTGTAAAATACATAGAAGAAAACATAGGCAAAACACTTGACAACTTATACCACAAAAATATCTTTCAGGACACATCTATATATACAAGGAAAACATAAACAGCTAGGACTACATCAAACTGAAAAGGTTCTGTACAGCAAAATAGACTAATTAAAACAAAAATGGGAAAACCTTTTTGTGCTCCACTCAATTGGCAAAGCTCTAATATCTAAGATCCACAAAGAACTCACACAACTCAACAGAAACAAAGCAAATGCCCAGTCAAAAATGGGAAGAAGAGTTTAAAAGATACTTCTCCAAAGAAGAAATATAAAAGGTCAACAGGTATCTGAAAAAAATGCTCAACATCACTTATAATAAGGGGAATGCAAATGAAAACCACAATGAGATACCATCTTACACCAGTAAGAATGGCCCATATCAGAAAAACAGGCAACAACTAGTGCTGGTGTGGATGTGGAGAAAAAGGAACACTCACACTGCTGGTGGGAATGCAAACTGGTCCAGCCACTATGGAAAGCTGTGTGGAAGACACTCAAACTACTGAAAATGAAACTACCATTTGATCCAGTAATTTCACTAGTAGAAATCTACCCAAAAGATACTGAAACACTAATTCAAAAGGACACCTGTTCTCACATGTTTATAGCAGCACTATTTACAATAGCCAGGATTTGGAAACAACCCTAATGTCCCAAAACTGATGAATGGATGAAAAAGTTATGGTGTATTTACACAATGAAATATTATTCAGCAATCAAAAAGACAAATATAAGACATTGTGATAATATAGATGGATACAAAAGGAAGCATACTAGTGGAAATAAGCCACATAGAAAAAGACAAAAACTGGATGGTATCCCTTTTAGATGGGATATAGGGAAAATAAACAAAAGGACAAGAAAAAGTCAAAACTAACAAGATGACAACAGAACTAATGCAAACAACTAGGGAGGGGAAAGGTAGGATAGGAAAATCAGGGAAAGGACAAGCATAAAAGATCATGATGATGGTTCACAGGTGATATGGTGGTAGGAGAACCCTGGGAAATACAACGATGTAATATATATAGATATAAATATAGATATATATATATAAATTAACTAGTTAAATAAATTTAAAAAAATAAGAGATAAACAGCTCTTTAGTGGGTACTTTCCAATTCTAACAATCTAAAAGAAAGGAAATTAAGAAAATACTGTATTTCATTAAACAAGCATTGTTTGTTCCTCTCCCCACCCTTCCCAAAAATCCCAATGGAAAAGATTTAAATGTTACTGCAAAAAAGAAAATCACTGCAAAGAATCTAAGGAACTCTAACAAACAACAATGAACTAGCCAAGTTTTGGTCTTTGGTGCTTCTATTGGGGTCTTTAGTACTTCTGATCCTCCTTTAAGGAATTTCAGAAGCTGAAAAACAGCAGAATGATAGCACTTAAATGGAGGTTATCTTTAATCCACATTTAGACTCCTACAGTATCATACAAAAAACACACAATGTGAATAACTTGTCACTACTCACACAGATTCAAGGACACTGGTCTATTCAAATACTTCCAAAGTGCAAGATGTGGAACCGCATTACCCGCATGCCCCTCTGGGTACTATCACCTTTGCTCCTTGATTCCCCCAAAAGGAAGGGAACAGAAACTATACTGTTCTTACTGTGTTCAGAAACATCAGGGAAGCAAGCAAACATCTCAGTAAATATGCAGATACTAGACAGAGCTTGCCAAGACCTGTCTTGGTGTGCATTCATGTCTTTGTCCCCTACTCCATGTTAACATGCTGCTTTTTTCCTTCTTAGTCTGTTATTAAGAATTTGATAAGGACAACAGAACTGGTTTTAGTAGCATAGGCAGGCAAGTTTAAGGATAAAGAATAAACCTAATGGGCCAATGGCAAATTGGTTAAAATTAGATTTTTTTTGAAAAATCTAAAATACTCTGGTCAGTTGAGTGCTAAAAAAAAGGACATGGCTGTAACTGACATGACTCTATGGAGCTTCCAAAGGAAAAGGGATGGGCTTGCTTACTCACACCAAGTTTACATTTTCCTGACAATCAGCTCTGCTTTCCTTACAATTTCAAAGGCATTAAGGAAGATATACACTATGCACTCTGCTCCTTGGACTATCGAATGGAAGCTAAGGTATCCTTTTTTCCCTTCAGTCTACTGGAGAGGCAACTGTATCTCACTAGGCAAAAATAGTTGCAAACATGGACAAGAAACTAAGGTCCTAGACATAAAAACCTAGCATTTAAACTATTCTTGCCAAAATTCTCATCTTACTTACTTCACTGCATGCACCCAGCAAAAACCCCTGCTCCAACCATGTGCAAGTCAGACAGCAGACTAAATACCACTCCAAAATATATTTTATCTAAACACTAAATGGAGGCCAGGCATGGTGGCTCATGCCTGTAAGCTTCAGCCTATGAAGCGGCCGGGGTTAGGGATAGCGGTTCAAGTCCTGCCTGGGGCCCGTAGCGAGACCTAGTTCCAAAAAAAATAGCTGGGCGTGGTGGTGCGGGCCTGTAATCCCAGCTACCTGGGAAGCTGAGGCTGGGGATTGCTTGAGTCTGTGGTATCCCAGGCAACAAGAGCCTGTGGTTCCACGGGCAAAAATAGCAAGACTTAGTCTCAAAAAAATAAAATAAAATAAAATAATAAACAATGAATGGTAAAATGTTAAAACCAACAGCCTGTCAAAAATAAATCTGAAACCAGCATCATCTGGTTTCATCTGTGATGTCCATGATACAAGAATTTGAAACTTTATCAAAAGAAATTATAAGGTGGGCACGTTGGCACGTGCCTGTAAGCAACAGCTTATGGAGTTGTGGCGGGATCTGGGGATTGGGGTTCAAGTCCCGCCCGGGGCAACACAGCAAGCTCTAGTCCCAAAAATAGCTGGGCATGGTAGCACACACCTGTAATCCCAGCCACCTGGGAAGCTGAGACTGGGGATTGCTTGAGTCCATGGGACCATAGGCAATGTGAGCCTGTGATTCCACAGGCAAAAAATAGCGAGACCTCATCTCAAAAAAAAAAAAGATGCAAGTAAAAGCTGAGTCAGGAATAGTGGGGACAGCCTTGATGCAACATAAGACAATTCAACCCATCTTCCTCTCTCCTGCCAGAACAGATGCTCTTGAGTTCCAGCAACAATTCCAACAAGATTAGCAGATTTCCAAAACACTTAACCAAAAGATAGTTTTAACTGGCCCACTCAAGTCATTCAAAATTATACTTTATATACATCATTCCTTATTCTGAAAAATATCTGAGACAGTAACTAACGTATTCTATACTTACTTGCACATCCTCAAGTTCAGGAGGTTCTTAGATTCAAAGAAAAGCTGGCAGCTGTACAGAGGTACTTTGCATGAATTTCATCATCATCTTCCCCTAGCCCTGCTAGGTCATAGCAATTGCTACTACCCTAGCAGGGAGGGAGAGTGGAGCAAAGTGGGATTCTAGGAGTGGTGCTGGAAGGGCAGCTATAGTTCTCAAATTTATGTTATAAAGTCTCATGAAGACAAATGTCTCTTCTTTTTTATGGAGGATCTCAATCCTAAGCTAATCAAATCATGAATTAATGAATGTATTAATGAACACACCCCAAAGCAGTGTCAACTCTGCCAAATTCTGACATAAGGTAATGCTCAACTATCATCTTACCTGTACGATGGGAAATGGAAGATAGTTCATATTATTAATAAAATACAGCAGGCTATAACTATAGCCCATAAACGCTCCAGCCAATAAGAAAAAAAGGTGGTATTCATTTAGGCAGGTTGGTGTGACAGGGCTATCTAAACTGAAAGGAAAAATTTAAGTTATTAATTGAAAAGTCAGAGACTCATATCACTATTTTAGGCATCGTATTTACTGAAAGCAAGGTTCTGACTTAGTTACTAAAGAAATGCCCCAAAATCTTAACAAAATGGCTCATTTTAGCTAAGTGTGTGCAAAAGAGCAATAAAATTCTTTCCTATGAAACATCAGAAATTGATCATGGTCCTCTGGCAATCTGATAAGGCTAAGCACGTCCCCTGTGATAGTAAATAATGTTACTTACTGCATCTGAACCAAAAGGAACTATAAATAAACCATATGTACCTGACAGAGAAGTCATAAGTTTAAGGCTTCCCTCTGTTATTTCTCATAATTTGACATTCCCTCAAAGGGGCCCTTTTCACTAAAAAAAAATTACATTAGGAAAAAAACATGCCTAATGCAATAGCAGTTGGGGGAACAAAAGGAAATCAAGTATTTGTATTCATGAACATTAAAGTCAATTAAAAATATGACATTTAAGATTACACAGGGATGTTTTAATTTTTTTAAATAGAGTATCAACTTGCAATTTATATCAACAACATGTGTTCAAAATTGTATTTTATAAAAGTCCTCCATCAAAGGAGGTGTATTATTTTGGTTTTTTTCTCTTTTTTTCTATACTGTCCTTCATTCAAACTCCAACCTAAATGCCACTGCCTCCAGGAAGCCATGTGTGGATCCTCTCTGTTTTCTGAATTTCCTGAGATTTAATCCGGTATCTCACTTTCTTATTATCCTTCATTTCTCCTATCACATCTATTTATGTCCATGTCTTAATTTCCCTATTGTCCTCAACTCTCAAGGGGATTAGTCTACGTGTGACTCACTCTCATAAATCTAACATAGCATCTTTCACATAATAAGCAGTTTTTAAAAACCGTTGAATTCAACAAACATGAAAAATCAAATACCTGACAAATATAAAAGAACATATTCTGTAGAAACCTGGAAATCTAAAAATGTCTATGAATTAGTAATCTATTCCTGTCAGCTTTGGTTTGGTTAACTATACCAGCTTCTTTGGAAAAATAACATAGTTAATATTACCTCTCAGTACCAGTGCACGGAATCACAAGAAAACTGTATCGGCCTTTGGTTATCACTGCAGCACACCAAGCCATCATCATTCCCATTGCAGCGTGAATAAATGAGTGCATGAGCTGCTGAGGATGAATAATCTTTCCTATCAGTGCCAGTCTGGAGCAGGGGATAGAAGGCACAACTGCAAACAAAACACATCACAGTGGCCTTATAATCTGCAGCATATGAAGCTAGGGGACCTAAACTATTTACTCTTATCCCTGTTCCAAAGCAATTGTTGGATATGCTCCAATAGGCAGGAAAAACCCCAGTCAATGTAGAAAACAGTACAAAAAATTCTAAGTTAAAGGTTTTGAATAAAGATTGAATACAAAGAGATGTATAGACACATACAACCAAAAGAATCTAGAAAGCAGAAACCTAAGGACAGTATGATTAACAGTTTGCAGTTTGTTTTTTTAAATTCCCTAGCTGCTCAAATAGTACCTATGCTAGCACTCTTCAAAGCACCATAAAAGAATAATCATTTTAAAAGTTAGTACTTCAACAGACTCTGCTGATGGATCGTGCTACATCTAAGGGGAGAAATTAAATTCTGTACAAAAATGAACAATGATATAAGAAAATCAATTTAGGAAAAAAAAATTAAAAATAGTAAAACACACCTTTAAAAATTAAAAAAAAAAAAAAAGTTAATGTATCCCTCCAGCATTTAAAAGAGTCATTATATAAAAAAAAAAAAAAAAAGAGTCATTATATGATGCATCTGTGAAAAATAAACCACTAACCAGGTAAATACTGACTAGGCTAAATACTAAAATAAATGCTTAGATGGGAATTTCTGATGCTTCTCTGAAAATTATTTTCTGGATTTGAGCTGGACGAAGCAAGGGTGGGTGGGTGGGCTAGAAGGGATGTTGACCTTTGAAATCAGCTTAGCCAGAGTATGGGCATAATTAAGTATGCCCAACATTTACTGCCTTCTTCCCATTAATTATGATCCTGAGGGAGAAACCTGGGACTGTACGATTTAT